>CAHIKZ030000868.1:800000-805000 GCA_903632075.3 Acanthosepion pharaonis
ATATATATATATATGAATATGAGAAAGAGAGTAATATTTTGTTTATTGCTTTCTTATTTTTCTTTTTGTCCTGGTTGAAATCGATTTTTTCCTTTTCGTTTGTTTTCCACTCTTTATACTGCCATAATCCTTTTTCTTTGATCCTTTTCTTTCTTTTCTTTCTTTCTTTCATTTAGCTTACCTATTTAAGTCAGCCTTTTTTTTTTTTCATTTACTCTTTCTTTTTTTATTCCCATCGATTGCGTTTTCTTCTCTACCCTATTTATTTTTGTCTTGTTTTCTTTCCCTTTTTTATTTCTTTCATTTTTCGCCGACAAAATTACTCGCAGACAGATTGGCTAAGTGCCAGAATGATCGATCCGGAGAAATAACGAAATCGATGGACAAACTAAAGAAGAGAAGACGCATCAAATGATTGACAGAGAGACAGACTGACATATTGCAGCCAATCGCTAATACTGATAGATTGATCAATACGCTGATAGAACAACAAATAGATAAATTGGCAAAATCGACCAGCCAGAAATTGCTATAAAAAGAAGAATCAGTATTAAGACATTCTTTAGTGTCTACATTTCGATAACATGTGTTTAGTCAAATAGTAATGAAATATAGTAAAGGTATCAAATCATTTCTGATTCAGAAATATATATATATATATATATATATATATATATATATATATATATATATATATATATATATATATATATATATATATATATATATAAATATAGTATGCATTTTTTCTCCCCGGTAGCACGATTCGGAGCTTCATTTACAACGTAATCTTTCAAGTTCTAAAGTGAAACTCAGCGTTTCATAATTTAAATTTTATTAAATATATCGTTTCATAATTTAAATTTTATTAAATATATCGGGTTATCGTAATGATGGAGCAGTACATATTTTATATGCATTTTATTATTTAAAAAAATTATTTAAAATAAACAGGTGATTCAATTTTTATCTAAAATAATCTGGGATTATTATTTTTTAATACCAGTACTCAATGTCGATGGCGATATGATATACACACACACACACACACACACACACACACACACATATATATATATATATATATATATATATATATATATATATATATATATATATATATATATATATATGTGTGTGTGTGTGTGTACTCAGAAAGTGCTAGTAGAAAATACAAGCATAATAACCTCATCTACATGTAAGAAAAGATTAAAAATAATGGAAGCTTTAATAATAAAAAAAGAAAAAGCCAACATTTAATAATATTAACTCTGAACACGTCCGCAAAGTGCGGACTGTGTCCGGAAAATAAAACATCCCTATAACTCTAGATACACACGCACAACCCATACGTCCAGTTAAAAGTAAAAATAAAACTTGAGAATGGCTAAAATTATGGCTGAAAGCGCTCTGAAATGCAGAACATTTGCATATTTCTTACACACGTTTTGTTCAGAAAAGAAAACACTTCTTCGATTACAAGAAAAATTAAATAAAAAGCTTTTATCGCTGTACGTTGTCAGTTGTCCAGAAAGAAAACAATTAAATTTTAATTTAAAATATCCTCATAGAAGTAGGATTAAACTTCTATAATATTATTGATCTTTATTTTTTAATTATCAAACCCTTCCAATGTTACACTTGTTACTATAGGAATTTCTGTATTTTGCCTTCTCCATATCGAACCACTTATAACTATTTTCTACTTTAAGAATTCCCTTTTCTTAGATTACTTAATTCTTTATACGTTTAAAAAAATTTTTTTTATTTATAAAGTTTTTTTTTAAATATATATTACGGGGTATGGTTTGTATTCTTAAAAATTCAACTTATGTTTAAAATTTTAAATGTATAATATATTTATTGCTAAATTATTTTTATTTTTATTCATTAAGAATATCAATTTTTTAATACGATTTATTATTAATCTTGTTATATATCTTATTTGTAAGAATATGTTGGTATATTTTAGTGGGAACAATTTCTTAATATATTTAATAATTAAAATTACGTTTTAGAAAACTCCTTTTTTCGGCCTTCCTTTAGCTTCATTTCATCATTCTTATAACTCCAATTTGGGGTCTTAAGGTTAATATCTGGGTTAAATTTGTGGAGCTTCTTTCCTTTGAAGACAGATAACTTACGCCCTATTATTACCACTACTCTGGCAGTCTGTCCTGCCGAGGATTCGATATGGGGAAGGCTCTGCATCAATTTTTTAACCGCTGCCTTTGTTAAATATTAAATTTTAAATCTCTGATTCCGACACTAGATACAGTCCAGCGTCTGGGTTGAATAAAACTGACGCACTTGGCGTCAACTGAAATGGACTATACACATGAAGTAATTTTGGATTTATCTGTTGTGTAATTTATATATATATATATATATATATATATATATATATATATATATATATATATATATATATATATATATAACAATTAGACAAAATATATGGGCAGGTAATATATGACAAAAATGTTATATGGTAGCAATTGCGTATGCTTGAGTAAGCCGGCTTCAAGTATTTAAATTGTATGCGTCGAATCACGCAGTTATGGGTAAAAAATAAACGTTTTAGAGATTATATGAGGAACGCTAACCTTTCATGGTCACACTGGCGGACTGTATTGACCATGTAATCGGTTGTAGGATATTGACGTTCGATCTGGATGGGGAGTACAAAAAAAATCGCCAACAATCGAAAAGCAATGAGATATAAAGGCTGAGCAGCTGAAGAAGCAAATATGGGTTTTGCTCGCTAAGTGCGATCCAGCAAAATGGCGAATTCCCGAAAGAAAGTAATCTCTTCAAAATATACCAACTTCGAAATACACCGAATTTTAATGCCGTATAACTCACCGCGCTAGTTGCATACATAGGTATGGAATGCATACATAGGTATGGAATGCATACATAGGTATGTGTTGAGTTATTGGGAGTGTTCCCACGTGTGTGTATTCGAATAAGGACAAACACAGTTGTAGGGATAAATACTGGTATATTCGTAAGAGGTAATTAACAATATAGTGATTAGTAATAAGGAACGACGGTTAGTAAGTAACAATAGCAAAAGTCTACAGTCCAACGGTATGTAATGATAACCTGATCTCGACTGCTGTCGCTGAACCTGATCCTCGCACAACACACCTACTCTCTCTAGCACTGATTTATATCGTCCATTATCAGTCAGAAGGTGGGTGCGCCCCAACAGTATGGAATCGCTCGTACGAGTTAGCCACTGATCATACAAGAAAGTTCATCTGCTATATGACAGGTCTGGTATTGGCGGTTGTTGAAGAAATTTGAGCCGGAAAAAGGACGTTTCGAACATTGTTCAACTCTTTCTGATGCTATTCCTGAAATGTGCTTTTACAGCAGGATAATGCCAGCCCCTATGCTACCCGTGCTTCTCTCCATGTGATGAAAAATGTTCAAAGGTTTCCCTGGCCGGCATGATTTTCAGGTGTGTCTCCTATTGAACACGTATGCGACATTGTGGGACGACGAGTGATTCGTTATCTAACCTGTAAACTGTTGTTGCATGGTGCCTACAAGCGCGAGAGGATAGTATTCGCCATCTGTACGATAATGCGTATGCAAGAGTAAATGATAGTGTTTGTATTAATGTCAAAGGAAGATACACAGCGTATTAATATGAGGTCCGAATAAATTTTCTACACTCTTGATTTGGGAATCTGCACAGCTAAATGTAAAATTGTTACATCTGTAAATCTAATCATTTATAGTAAACAAACGATATAATATTCATGTTCAGTCGTGAGTAAATTAAAACTCATATTGCAATTTGATTTTCCGTCAAGTTTTGAAGAAAATGAATCTAGACTTATTTCTCAAAATTTGACTAAATAGATGATCATCAGAATATTTGAAATTGTCTTTTTGATCGGACCGAAAAGTATTATGCACACACCAACTTGAAAATAAGTATATTTTTAGGGCTTATCAATCTTTTCCAAATTATTTTAATTTTTTGAATCATTTCACCCCAAGAAAGGCGAAAATGCCACTAGTTTTCAGAAGGTGATAGAGAGCGAAAGTGAGAGAAAAGACCGCTATGGAGGGGTTGAGGAAAGTATGAAAGATGAATAATATGCAAGAAGACTGAAGATGGCGATTGACGTTGCATTTACATTTTTGAAGACAGTTGTTTTCAGAGAAGGAAGTAAACAAAAGAGAGACGTCTCGCAGTCAGGCAGTTCGCTGCCAGGCTCGCGGCTAGTCGAGCTCTCTGCCTTCAGGTAGAGAGAAACCCATACGAGGCTATGCCTACAGGCAGAGTCTCGTCTGGAGAGGTAGACAAACTTGACCCCGTGTATGCAGCATCTAAGGGGAATTTTTTCCCGCCCCACATAAAAAAAAACAGCCTTGTGCCACATCCTGCCTTATGGGGAGGTTTGGTAAATAACTAAACGGAAGAGAGTTCCGCAGTCGGGAAGTCTGAGAAAAGAAACTGCTGGAGTGAAAGTGAGGGTTACATTTAACTATTTCAACAGTAAAAGGGTGGGACCTAGATGCCAATCTAGTAGCTCGTTTAAATTCATGCTGTCGAAGTACCAGGAAAAAAAGCTCGTTTAAAGTCAGCAGTAATCTTGGGGTGGGTATAATAATGGTTTTCTGCCTTGTTATTTAATTCATAGTTGTAAGCGCATCCAAGCTTATAGTAGTCTCAAGTGGTCACACATCAAATTACAGTGCAGGCTCAGTAAGCGGATTTTCTTATGTTATTGATATGGAGATGCGACCCCAGGGAGTTCCACATTTGGAAAGTGTCCGAAAACTATACCTATGTTTTAATTCAATTTTGTTAATTTAATTACGTAGGGGAAACTGTTCAGAATCCTTGTGAGTGAAATCGGGTAGGGAAGAAATGTTTAGAATCCGTCGCTGGTTGTGCTCTCATATATGTCGTCAATGGTTTGTGCGTGCTGGCTTTGTTAAAAAAACAAACCAAAAAAACGAGTACCCCGAAACTG
>CAHIKZ030000868.1:810000-835000 GCA_903632075.3 Acanthosepion pharaonis
TAATGTTGGATTTTAAAATATAATATTTTATTATAATAGTTGCCCCAAAATATATAACTCATTCCTAATTATTAAAGTGCACTCTTTGTTAATTTTATATAATTCTCTTTGATACCCCACATACTGAATATTCAAGAAGAAGAGTTAAATTTTGATAATGCTCCAGAAAATGCCCAATATTATCGTTGGGTCAAGGATCCAATCATAAACGGACAGTAACGGATTGCTTTCTGAAGTTCCGCAATGAGAATAAGCATCTTGAAGATCAAAATATTAGAGGATGTCCATCAGCATTTGGCAATCTACATCTGAAAACACTAGACTAGTCATCATTTCAACATTATCGGACCATCTCAAGATTATTATCAAGATGAAGAATTCGATAAATGGGTTCCACATGAATTCAGTGAATGTCAAAGAGTTCGACGTTTTCAAGTGTGTTTTATGCTGCATTTTGGAAATTTGAATGATTCATTTCTCGATGTAATAGTCACTTTTGCCGAAAAAGAGATCCTTTATGGCAAACAAACGATCGGCCCAATGGATTGATCCCGATGAAAGACTGAAACACATTCAAAACTGAAATTGCAACAAGAGAAAATTATACTTATTGTTCGATAGTTGGTCATTGATGTTATATATTATAGCTTAATAGAATTTAACCAGAGCCCCACTTCTAAAGTATTATGCTAGCAAGTGAATGAAATGCACATTCAGTTTAGCAAAATGCAACCGGCACTCGTTAATCGATGAGGTTCATTTCTACTTCATGACAATGATTGGTCACAAGACAGAAGCTCACCGACTTGCGATATGAGACATTGCTACATCCACCATATTCCTCTAACCGCTCGCTCACTGAATATCACTTTTTCAGCCATCTTATCAATTCTTTAAGCCGAAAGACATTTCGTTGCAAAGATGTAGAAACTGTATTCAAAGAGTTCTTGTCATCCAAACCATGAGAATTTTATGGTAATAAATCGACGGCAGAAATGATGCAATAATAATAATAATAATAATAATAATAATAATGATAATAATAATGGCAACGCGTATTCGAGGATACACGTCTCTTACGGCGGCTAGATAATTTCTATTGCAGACGCTTGCTCAGGCGTATTTTGTGTTTGTTCAACACCTACAGAGCCAACCTGTGGCTTATACTGATACAATGCTGAGCAGACTTCGTTTGCAGTTTCTAAGAGAGAGCGTGTTATCTAGCGTGATGAAAAATCCGAACAAGGTAAGTACGCTCATATCCTTAGTCATGAAGGATTCCGTCTACCAAATTTCACTCACAAGACGTGGAATTGTTTTCAGGCACTTTCCAAATGTGCTGCACCTTAGGATCGCTTCCACTAAACCGATAACATAAGAAAGTCACCCTCCTGACAAATCGACAGTGGTGAGATTCTGTTTTTATATTTGATGGCCAGAAAGCGAAAGTTTTAAACATTTGGGCATGATTGATGCAAAAACTCTTTATATACATTAATCCAAAATAGAAGTTGATTCTAAAATTAGACATTTTTCCGAAAAACATAATATATATATATATATATATATATATATATATATATATATATATATATATATATGTGCGTGTAAAAGTGAACATTGAAGTCAACACTCAGAGGTGACAGGCTGTTTCATGCTGGACCAAAACGTCAGACCAGCTGAGCCTGACGATTACGTCCAGTATGAAACAGCCTAACGCTTCTGAATGTTGACTTCTATGTTCACTTTTATATTTATGTTTACATACGCTCTATCTCTGATATTGAGCACTTTATCCCATAAATATAGCACATCGTAAAACTATATATATATATATATATATATATATATATATAATTTGTGTGTGTGTTTGACAGCAAATCTCTTTAATACAAGCTTCATTATAGACGACTGTCAAGGTACTACGATTAAGGATTTTATTTAATTTTTCTTGTGTCCATATAACTGTTTTCTTTTCTGAACATAAAGTGTGCAAAAATTGTTCAAATATTCTGCATATCCGAGGACATTTAGCTATTCCTTTATCCATTATCGAGAATGATTTTATTTTTTTTATTTTTAATTGAATATATGATTTTTTTTATTTATGCATGTATGTAGAGTTATAGGAATGTTTTATTTTTCCAAACACGTTCAGCATATTGTGACCGTGTTCGTAGTTGATGTCATTGAATGTTGACTTTTTCTTTTTTATCATTAATGCTTCCATTATTTTAAGTCTTTGTATTTTCTACAAGCATGTTGTGGATGAAGTTTGGTAGATTTCTGTGTGCGTTTAAATGGATCCTAATTGATCTATGATCTGAGAAGTGGTATGCCCAACATAATATGAATAATTATGTTGGGCATACCACTACATGCCTCTCGAGAAGACTCACGTTAGGTTGATCATGAACGTAGTTCCTTAAGGAGCATATTAATTCATAAATGATATTGATACTCTGTAAATTAGATCTTGCACGGCTGTTGTTACTGCTGATGATAAGGTTAGTTGTTTTAAATTTTTCCTAGTAGATAATTTAATTTTCATCTTGGTTCACAGGTGTTGCGTATTTCTTTATAATGTTTCGAAGAGAACGATCATCTTGATTATAATTAACGTGTATTTGGATTTTATAGATAATATTAGTGTTACTGTTTTTATCTATGCGTTCAGTATTGCTATTAGTTACTTTAGAAAGAAATAGTCCGATGTGATGGTCAATGAGGTAGTTCGAAAACCCGTTGTTAACTAGCGTCTATTGCATAAGTTTGACTTCTTTATGGAAAAGAAGACGAGAGGATGAATTCTCGTGTGCTCTATTAAGGATATTTTTATAACGCCTATTTTATATCTAAGGGGGCACTCACTCTTAAAAATTAAAGAAAATGAAATAAAAATCTTAATCGCAGTAGCTTGTCAGTCGTCTTTAATGAAACTTATGTTTGTACGTATATGTGAAATTGATTGACTCCGTTCATATTCCAGGCAGTGGTGAAATTCATAGTACTATTCTGAAAGAAATCATATAGCGTGGATAAAAGGTGACTACCCTCAGGTAGCAACGAGCTGCAGACTTAGTCCATGCAAAAAGGTACACTTCCTTTAATAAAACATTCACAGATTCAAGGTCGGTAGAGGTCGTTTTCACGGTTTGAAAAAAAAGTTCCAAATAAATAACAGCGATATCCATTCAAAGACGTTCTCCCAGCAAAAATAAAGTTTATAATAATAATAATAATAATAATAATAATAATAATAATCCAGACATTGTTATTAGAGACCGCAAACAAAGATTTGCCAGACTGCAATGTAGCTTTTTGAAGATGTTCAAAACATCTTCAAAAAGCTATCAAAATACAAGGACCTTGAAATAGAAATCTCAAAAATATAGCACATGAGAACATCAACAATCCATTTTGTGGTTGGAGTCCTCGATTTGAATGGAAAAATTCCAGTAGACTCATTGAAGGGATTCATGGAAGCCCATGCCTTAAAGAAATACAAAAAAAAATGTTCTCAAGAGTACAGCCTATAATTTACGAAGGGCTTTGTCTATGTAAAATAAGTGTGTGTTTGTGTTTGTGTTTTTTTTAATTGGTCAATGGAAAATATTATGATGCTATTTCTGATCTTATATCTCTGGGTAGGACCCAGAAAGCAATGAGTACACAACAGAAATCAAATCAAATAAAATAATAATAATAATAATAATAATAATAATAATGTATGTATTTCATTGATGGCAAAGAGATTAAGCTTTTAATAATATTTATCTTACATTAGTGATTTCTTTTTGGGTAGGAACTGTCTCTATGAGACCAAGCGGTTTCGGCTAATCTATGGGGGCATTTTCAATGTTGTTAATTTTTTCCTGGCCTGTATATGTCTATTTTTTTTTGATAGAAATAGAAACTTTTTTAGCTTTTGAACACACCAATTTTAGAATCTCTGTCTGATACCAAATCAATCGGTTTTCGGCCTGTAACGATCGGATGCCTAGTCACACTGATGAGCTCTGATGCAACGACAGTTTGTCTGTGGATGACTATATATATGAACTCACTCTTTAAGTGCCAATGAATGCAGTGTTTATTGACTTGTACACAAGATTAATGGTAAACTACTAATTTATTACGAAGAAGATTAACGGCTTTAATTAAATATTCAATGAAATTAAATGCATGGATTTTAAAAAAGAAAAAAATTAAAAATGAGTACATTTTTTGTACACCCATTATATATATATATATATATATGTGTGTATAAAAAATTAAGTTCTAACATCTTCCAAGCAATGTCTCTTACTGAAACATAATTGGCGTCGGAGTAAAGAATTGTCGTCATTAAATGTCTTCCGATTCCCAGACATTTCACTTTAAACGAGCAGGAAACATTTGTCTGTATCGTATGGATCCCGCGTTGATAATCGCAAAAATGTCGTCCTATAAATATAGTAGTGTGTATCAATTTTAATGTTATTAATAAGAAAGGGAAAAAATTCCGAAAGCACATCATCGATATGGACGGCAGATCTAAGCGTTTATTTAGTATATCCATAGATACACATATCTAAAGGTAAAATACTTCAATGAGTTATTTCTATAAACATGTCTCGCTAATTTAAGATTGTTACAGGAAAATTTCTATTAGGTTAATACAGTCGCGTCCCCAAAAGCACAGACATATAAGAATGTTTGAAGTATTTAGCTAATGATATGTAATGGATATAACGGGCGGGGGTCTAACTGAATTAAATTGGCCGAACTTACACTCAGTCAAACATATATTACTCTCTCTCTAAAAAAACACACATATATATATATATATATATATATATATATATATATATATATATATATATGCAATAGCTTGTATTTGATGCAAGTGAGGTCTCGCATCGTTTAAACGTTACATATGATGCCACTGTAGGCTGCTAAAAATATTCAGCTATCGATAAAATACTAGGATGTATCCAACTGAATCATATCTACTACACTGAACAAAAATAACACAACAAATACGAATTTTGAAAAGTATATCCGCCATTTCGCTCATGATATATATATACACACACACACACACACAAAGTACACACAAAGATATATATATATATATATATATATATATATATCATCCTAAAATTGTAAAAATAAAATCAGACAAACTTTGTCAGTATAATTTGATAAAATTTCTTCTCATAGAACATATATATATATATATATATATGTGTGTGTGTGTGTGTGTGTGTGTGTGTGTGTTGACTTCAATGATCACGTTTATATTTACATATGCTCTATCTCTGATATTGAGCACTTTATATCATAAATATAGCAAACCTTAAAACTATATTTCATCATTATATATATATATATATATATATATATATATATATATATATATATATATAATTTATGCATGCAATATTCTAAAATGAATAAAAAGAAAACAAAGAGAGAAAACTATTCTTAGCCGATGCATTTCGTCCTCTGATAAAAGATCCTCAAAGAAACGAAACGAAACGCGTCGGCTAAGTATAGTCTTTTCTGTTCACACACACACACACACACACATATATATATATATATATATATATATATATGACCGGATCATAAGATAAAAAACAAATACGAAACAATTATCAATATAACATGTTTCCCTTTTATTAAAGATTCGTCAGAGATTGAGGGAAAACAGACAAAATGCAGAACTTTGGAATTTCATTGTTTGGATCGACTCTCATTGGTCAGTCATGTATGAAGTGCATTAAAACCGTAGATAATTCTAATTATGTAAGTTTTTAACAATTCTAGTATGTCTAAGGGGTCATGTTTATTTGTAATCGTTTATGTGGGTCAGTCGAGTAGGATGAGGTTCTAAAAGAAATGTAGTCTATTATAATTCAAAAGACAAAACTTGCAAAAATAGAATGGTAAATCGGTGAGCCGCGTTCAAATTTCTTTACATTTACTTTCGCTGAAATAACATTGGTAAATAAATCCATCACTCCTTCCCCAAGTTAAAACATTAAATAGAAAAGTAGACTTGGAAACGTTTATCAATCTAACATGTTTCACTTTTATTAAAACTGCGTCAGATCATATTCTAGCTTTCAACCAATCACCAACAAAATATCAGAATGTGATATTTATAAAGAAGGTGTTTGAAATTTAAGATCAAAAAAATAATTTTTAAAATTTTAATATTAAACTGCAGGTGCCATTTTGTTTTCTCCATCAAGTTAGTTAAAATGTCAATCAATATCTATAATCATAATTAACAATTTCCTACCAACACTTCTTTCATTAATGTCACACAGCTGTTTCATTATAACTAATTTAACCAGGATCCTCTAACATATACGTTGAATTTTTGTATAAAGCATTGCTAAATTAAAATCAGTAATTTCATGTAGATATACAATTATTAATATTAAAGAGGAACTGACCGTGGTGTGGGAGTAATCTTTCTCCTTCGCCCATGTACGCTAAAGGCTCCATTTTACAATTCGGATTTCTGTCATATTTCGTTTGATTGGGAGCACAAATAGATCCAAAGATAATGCCACTAGTATGCAGGGGGTTACAGTGAGTGAAAATGAATGAGAAGTGGGAACGATTGAAGAAAGACTATAAAGGAACAGGGTACACCAAGACAGATGATGGCGATTGAGGTATCATTTTATTTTTTTTTTTTTTGATATTGTAGTTTTCAGGGAAGCAAGAAACCCGAAAGGATTTCTGCAGTTTGAAGTGCGAGAAATGTAACTGTTAGAGTAGAAGTGGCTGTTACATCTAGCAGTTTTAACATTAAAACGGTGTGACATAGTTGCCAATCTAGTAGCAAGCTTAAATTCATGTAGTCGGTGCACTAGCGAGAACAGCTCTTCAGAACTGTTGTCATGAAAATATCTGTAAAAAAAGACGGAGGGAAGCCACATCACTTCGGTAAGAATGTCACTGATGTCGATATGCCTTGTCAGGATCGATTATATTACAGGCCATTCTTTGAATTTTATCTAGGATCTTGAGATATACGGCAGGTGCACTAGACTAGATATGGCTACAATGCGCGGACAAATGGTAGTTTTTAAATGTACACTATGGATTCTCCCGTGACATGACAGTAAACCAACATTTCTCGAAGTATACCTAGCAAGGGATTCGATAGAGTCGCTGCTCTTCATTCCAGTGGAAAACGATTACCCAAGAAGGCGTAGAATTTTGAATTCTTGGAGTTTAGGACCAGCCATGATGAAGGTAGGCAGATAATGTCTTCCCTGGTGATTAACCAGTTCTAAATAATTAAAGATTTGTTCTAGATTTGCAGCGGACAAATAAACAAACTGAGATTTAATTATTAGAATTATAGATCTTAATCCATTGGTATTTTTTCTTAGCCTTCCGGTATATATTTCTGCTAAACCATTTTGGGGTCTGTTGTGATGATCCTTATTACAGGGATTACACCAGATTTGAATCTGTTGCTAAATAGAGCAAAAATTTGTAGACATCTGAAAACAGCTTTCTCTGTATCCGTCTTTAGAAGCACATCCGTATAAATATGAAGTAACATTGAATAGCGTTTTTATCAATTTATTTACAAATTCGCAAGAATATATGGACTAGACATACCCCATCATATTTAGAAAATTGAACTGCGTTGCTTTCTCTCACTTCCAGACTACGTTTCTCCGTCTCCGCCTCTCTCACTTTCTCTCTCTCTCTCTCTCTCTCTCTCTCTCTCTATATATATATATATATATATATATATATATATATATATATATAAACTCTCTATCTATCTATTTTATATATTACTAGCAGTAGAGCCAGGCGTTGCCCGGAGATGTAACAGTAAGAGATAGATCAAGTATCGACCATCATAAAGACTGAAAAATAAAATTGACAAAGATTATTGTTTAAGGTTGACGGACACGCATGTCTTAATTAGTTTTTTTTAGTTTTTTTTTGTTTTTTTTACGAATTAGTCAAACCCAAACTCAAAAACAAAACATTGTTTTCAATCGTTATGAGTCTATCAATTGAATAGAATTTTATTATAAACAATTGTCTTGTAAATGGAATTTTTAAAGCATTCTGAATGTAAAAATAAAGAAAAAAAGTGTGCAAGACAATAAGAAACACTACATGCCAAAAAAGTGAAGTTTTGTTGAAAACGGTTGAAAAAATGTAAGAAATCTGATCCCATATATAAACGAACACACACACACACACACAAACTGGGTTTTATAAGTATAACTCGATATGAGTTGTCCCCACTTTCATTCTCGCGACAGCGATGCCTCTTAATCGTGTTTTCAAATTGATTTCGTGCAAAAACAATTGTTTTTTTTTTCTAATTTTTGGCGCTGTCAGGACCACCACAAGAAAATTTTACATAGTCATGTGAAGTTTTGTTGAAATCGGTTGAAAAATGTAGGAAATCCGATCCAATATATAAACGTACACACACACACACACACAAACACACGCGCACACACAACCTGGGTTTTATAATAAGTATGATTTCTTCCATCTACCTCATTTTATTCATATCTATCTATATATATTTTCTGTCTGTATCTATCTTTTTCAGCCTATCTCTCTCTCCTTCTCTCTCCCCGTCTGTTTGTTGGTTATATATATCATAACATGCAAGTATGCTCATGCATATATATATATATATATATATATATATATATATATATATATATATATATTAGGTATAAACTAAGCAACAATTTTTAAAAATAAGAAAATATTTTAAACAATCTCTTATTAAATTTTACATACTTTGGCTTTTATAGTCTAACTTACGAAGACGCTTTTTAATGAAATGCTAAAAAATACCAATAAATTTTATTTTACTATAGTAACTACTCTTATTTCTTGCTAACAATGAAAATTTTGTCGGTATTAAATAACCCCATTGAGGTTGTTATGCCGTAAACCAAAACAAACCAAATTTACAAATTTATCTATCTATCTATCTATCTATCTATCTATATATATATATATATATATATATATATATATATATATATATATATGTGTGTGTGTGTGTGTGTGTGTGTTTTTCTAGCCATCTATTCTATGTGTTTTTCTTCCTTCCTTTCTTTCTTTCTTTCTATCTGTTTTTCTATCTATCTATCTTATATATATATATATATATATATATATATATATATATATATATATATATATATATATATATATATATATATATATATTCTTTTCGTTCTATGTATATATCTATCTGCATTTCTGTTTTTTCTGTCTGAGATACTCATTAATACAAACTATTTTACACAGGGACATAAATCGAATATATAAATATGCATGCATCCAATATCATGTAAATATTCTTGCACACACACATATAAATATATGCGTGTGTATATATTGATTGAATTAATGAAATTTAAAATCGAATCTCTGATCTCGGCTTCAAAAGAATGGTGATGGAAATTCTTTGATGTTAGCATTTGATTTTAAATCCAACATTTCTAAATCCCTCTCTCTTTCTCTTTCTCTCTCTCTCATTCTTTCTAACTTTCTCTCTCTCTCTTTTCAATCGGAGAAAGAAAAAATAAAACCCGAGCAATATCTAATGGCTAAAAGTTTACTTGTACATCCGTATCCTTTAACTAAGATTTCGACACGAAAGAAAACTTATTTATGAATATTTCGCTAATATCATTTAAATTAATAAACAGCTTTTCGAATTGTGAAATTCTTTGAAGACACCTGGAGATCGAAGAAAATTAATTTTTCTTTTCGCCTTTCGTGGTCTTCTGAATTCGATATATTTCATCTCGTGGTATTTAATGAATGTTATTAATGCTTACGAATTGTTGTATATTTTGATATCTGCGTTATTCCACCGTACACTGAGCATAATTTCGTATTCTAAATCTGTAAAGAGACAAAGTCATTATCGTTGAGAAAATATGCTAGCGTAGTTTTACTCAGACAGATTACATATAACAGTTTCTATGGAATAACTTTCAGTAATCGTTCTTTCATTACTTACTGCACATTAAATCGCCATTTTGAATATTCCCCGACCTGAGAGCGATCATCTTTAAACTAACCCAGTTTAAATATAACTGACTAGTTTTACAGGCAGTTCGGCATTGTCTGTAGAAATTATTGTATTTGAAGTCAGATGAAAGCAATTTATTTTAGAATATTAGAAACTCATAATTTTAAAAATATTCTTTTGATCATTTTATTCCAAGTAAAGCAAAATGCCACTAATACGCGTAAGGTTAATTAGTATAAAAAAATGTAAGAAAACATTATTTAAGGGCGAAAACGATAAAAGGACAGAAAAAAAAATTAAGAAGGGAGATGGTAACGATTGACATTGCATTTTAAACTTTTGACGATCAAACATGACTAGAAAAGCAAGAAACTGGAAGAAGTTTCCACTATTTTTTAATTTTTCACCCCCAAACAAGCTGTACAAAGCCATAATCGGTGGTATGTCTGACACCATGGAAATGGCTGAAGAGTAAACCAACCCCATCAGTTATCAAAGATGCTCGTTGATAATATAAAGGTTAATGGTTTAAATGGCGAGAATACATCTTCGCAAAAAATTTCAGTAACCCCAAACCTGTATATGAATGATATGATCCCTGTTTATAAATTCCAGTTTCATAAGGTTTTTTTAGTTTTTACAAGCTTTCGTCTGTTCCTACAGACATCATCAGGTATGGAAATAGATTTGTTCTTGTTTTTTACTTCTCGGTAATAAGAGAGCAACGGAAATATAGATGTAATCCGAAAAAATGCTATGAGAAATGTGTTATTGTTTTGGAACGTGCGGTCGCAACGCTGAGTTTGAATTTTAAATTTTAAGGTTGTGCGTTTTTGTACAAATATAGTAAATATAGTAAATATATATATATATATATATATATATATATATATATTGATATATGGCCATTGTTATATAAGCACTGATTGATCTATGACCATTGTCATGGAGACACTGATAGATATATAGCTATTGTTGTATAGGCACGAATTGATATATGGCCATTCTTATATAGACACCGATTGATATATGACCATTGTCATCCAGGTACTGATTGATATCTGGCCATTTTTATACAGACAATGAGTGATATATGGCTATTGTCATATAGGTACTGATTGGTATATGGCCATTGATATGTAGCCACTGATTAATACATAGCCACTGATATATAGCAACTAATTGATATATAGCCATTGTCGTATAGGCACTGATTGATATATGGCCATTTTTATATAGGCACTGATTGATATATGACCATTTTCATGAAGGCACTGATCGATATATAGCCATTGTCGTATAAGCACTGATTGATATATGGTCATTGTTATACAATGATTGATATTTGGTCATTGTCATATAGGTACTGATTGCTATATGGCCATTGATATGTTTAATTGATATGGTTAATACACAAGCACTGATATATAGCAACTGATTGTTATCTAGCCACATACCAATTTTATTTTGAAATTATATAATAAAACCTGACATGGGATATTCTTAATTTTGAAATGATTTTATCTTTATTCAAAATTTATTATCCTATTTTGATATGGGATATTTTGGAAGAAAACAAAATAAAGGAAGAAAAAAAAAATAAAAAAAGTAAAACGAAAAAAGGAAATTTCAAAAAATGAAGTCTGGTTATTTTACCGGAATTTTGGAATTCCTCGTATTATTTTTTTTTAAAACTGATTCCCCCCACCACCACCACCTCAAAAAGCAATAAAGCCACTAAAATATAAGGAGTTACTGAGTGTGGAAAAATATGTAAAAACAAAACAAAAAAAAAATTATTAAGGCGAGAGGACAATAAAAGAATAGGAATGAAGAAGACATAAGATAACGATTGACATTTCATTTAAATTTTTGAAGATCAAAATTGATTGGTAAGCAAGAAACCAGAAGAGAGTTCCACAAGAGATATGTGCGAAAGAAAAAAAATCTCTTATCATAAAACATCTAGCCATTTCTAGTGCCAAATGATGAGATCTTGAAGTCAATCCAGTACTGCACTTAAATGTATAGAGTCTCTGGGTATTGACCAAAGAGGAGAGTTCATTAAAATAGACTTATTTAAAATAGACTTATTTTGAACTAGTCCAAGTACTGAATATAGATAAACTTCCAGTAACATTCCATGTACCACACGATCATTTTTTCTCTCGATAATATATGCTGAAAAAAAATGTTGGTGTATTCTTTAGGTTTGTGCTCTTTATATTCCGGGAATAGAGTTCTGCCCACCCAGGTTGGAAGGGGTCGGGTTAATCGGATTGCATTTCATGCAGTGGGATAAGAAACTAACAAAAAGGAACATCTTCCAAGTGCATACCTGCAAACTTTAGCAAAACCCCGACCCATTTTTACCTATATCTCAAGTATAAGAACGTTCAGTATTTACCTACAAACTCAAATATTAATGCAGCCATGTTTTACCTATAAATTCAAGTATAAACTCGACCAATATTTAACTATAAACTCAATTATGAACAAAACCAATGTTTACCTACAGCCTCAAGTATAAACAGGAGCAAAGTTTGACAATGGACTCAAGTATAAAGCCGACCGATATTTGCCTATAAATCGAAATATAATTCCGACCAATGTTTACGTATAATATCAAGTATAATCCGGGTTAATGTTTAATTATTGCCTCAAGAATAATTCCGACTAATGGTTGCTTATAGAATCAAGCATAATGGCAACCAATATTTCTCTGCAGTATCAAGTACATTGTTACTTATAATCTCAAGTATAATCCCTACCAATGTTTACGTATAATCCTAAGTATAATTTTGGTTAATATCCACCAATAGCCTCAAGTACAATTCCGACCAATGGTTACTTATAGAACCAAGTATAATCGTGACCAATATTTACTTATAGTCTCAAGTATAATTCCAACCAATATTTGCCTGTAGAATCAAGTATAATCCCTTCGAATATTACTTAATAGTCTCAAGTATAATCCTGACCAATGTTTGCTTATAGCCTTACGTATAATTCCGAATAATGCCTATAGTCTCAAGTATAATTTCGATGAATGTGTTCTATATACTCAAGTATAATCCCCACTTATATTTACTTATAGCTTAAAGTAAAATTATTTCTGATGTTTGCCAATAATCTTATGTTTAAACCTGATCAATGTTTACTTATAGTAGCAAGTATGATTCCGACCATATATTCCGATTTGCCTATATACTCAAGTATAAACCAGATCAATGTTTACTTATAGACCTCGTATAATCGTGATCTATGTATACTTGAAGTCACATTTATAATTCCGATCAATATTTGCCTATATTATCAAATATAAACCGAAGCATTATTTACTTATAGACTCAAGTCTAATGAAAGAAACAGATTTTGACAATAATTAACCGCCAAAATGTTGTTTATTTTGTATATTGTTATTTTCAGGCATTTTTCTTATCATTTTTGATATTCGGATACATTTATCGAGATGAATTTTAAGAAGAAATTAGTTACAGGCGCAAAAATCATTATTGCCATGGATTTAACCGAATTGGCTCGAGCGAAGTGCTTTTCGGAAATAGCTCTAGTACAGGACTATGCTATTATTATTATATTTTTTTTTTGTGAATGGAACACAAAGAAGTTGGCAAAGGTGCAAAAAGTTTTGTTTAGAACTCTCCCAAAAGGATGGATCATAAGCAAAAAAAAAAAAAAAGAAAAGAAATGCAAAACAGCGACAAAATAAAAAAAATAGAAAAAAGTTCAGTAATAACAAAAAAGGAAAAAAAAATAATAAACAGACGACTGAAAGAAATCAAGAACCGTAAAAGTAAGCGACAACTGGTGACCCTTATTCTATTTGGAATACCCTTACCCCGTGTCTAATCGATGTAGGGGAATTCGTGTTAAAGATCAAACAGTATACTCACGTAATAAAAGAGGAACTGTTGCAGTTCGATCTGCTTTAATAGATTGCTTTGTTTTCTTTTTAGGCATATAGACCTTTTGCAAACTATTTAATGCCAAATTATGTCGTTTTGATAAATAACAGATAATCAGATATAGGTCAGAAGTGAATGAGAGCCCGAAAAGATAGTCATCGGCCCGGTTTTGGGCGAGAATAAAATAAATAGAAATAAACCTGGTTTTGGGGGAGGTTCAAAATAAGATAGACACGATTTGTGCAAGATTAAAAATGATTTAAATAAGTTCAGTTTGCACGTGATAGACATCAGTCGGATTTACCCGAGAATCAATAAAGCAGATATACATCTAAAGTTTATATCAAAACTGTTATTTTAATTGTTATTACCCAACAAGAATGGCGGAATATTCAGTTTATTAGATTCATTAGGAAATCTGTTTGGCCAGAACATTTTTACTCTACTGACTTCTTTTATTATCGAAAACAATAAATTCCCTTTCAGTTCAGTTTTGTACACGCGCAGAAGGGAAGATAATAGATGAATTAAATTATTTTTCGCGAACAGAAGAACAGCAACAAAAAAAAAGTAAAGAGAATTTTCATAGTCTGAATAATGGTAGCAGGTATTCTTAAAATAAAGGATTTCATTTTTATTGATTAATTAATTTGCTTTTTTACGGATAATAAGCCCTATGAGGATTATTTAAGGCAAAGAAATATTTGGGATTGTGAGAATAATTCTTGTTTTTTTTTTTCGCAAATCGATATTGCATTATAGATTTTTTGAGAATAAAAAAGATTTTTCTACATACAAGTCCTATTATTAACCCATAGTTGGGGAAGAGATGGATTTATACCTTTCCGAAGGTTATTTGCGCTTAAGTGAATGTGACGAACCTTACTGTTTCGCTTATAAAGAATGTACATTTAAACAAAAATGCAGAATTCACTATTCTTGGGATGTTAATAACTCTTCTCAAAGGTATTCTTACAAAATATTTCATACAATGTAAACATATAGTAAATTCTGAAATGTCTACCGGAGTTAAGCAACGTCGAATGTGATCATTACCTAGAAGGGTGACGGTTTGGGAATACCAGGTGCTCTTTGACGTGCTGCTAGTGTAAGTGATGATGGCTCGGAATTCTTAATGGTAGAGCTGAGTTCCAATTCCCTTTGGGTTCGTTATATTCACTTGCGCATAAATACCCTCGGGAAAGGTATGCATCCACCTCTTCTCCCCCAGCTATGGGTTAATTAGTGAAACGTTTATCATTAATTCTCTGTTATCGCCATAAAGAAAAATTCTTAAATATTTTCTTTCTTTAAATAACCTGCAAAGAGCTCATAAGCCGTAGAGAGCGAATTAATCAATCAATCAAATGAATATTTAGATCAAACAGCCAACGCTTTTATCCGAAAGTGAATTGATCCAAATAGTTGTGAATTCAGTCTCTGGCCACTCAATCTCAACTCCAGTCGATTACTGCGCTTAGATTAAAAAATTCTTGGTACCACACTAAGAGCGATATTTATTCTGCTTATTTACAGAAAGGTGGCAAAAGGCCAAAATGGGGAAGGGGGAAAAGACGGTCTTCTTCTGTCTTAGCATTAAACTTAGCTAGCCACATACACTGACCCAAACATATCACAATATTCCTTACAACAAAACAACGCTTTCTTACTTACCATTCTTACAACATCCGCCATAATGCCTCAATGTCTCTATAAAAATCCTAACTAGTCCCCATATGTACAACAGTGAAGAGCAAACAATAACCTTGAAAGACACTTATTTACCTTGCTCGGACGATCATCCTCATCTTTGTTGCCATATTTATCACAACGTTTCGGTCGTTGTACACTCCAGCCTTCTTCAGGTGGTTTAAATGTAGAACTGAACCCTTTATTTCGCTCACTGGGGTAGACTGTTTTAGTTCCACGTGCCATGTCTAATGGATGTCAGTTAACAGCTACCTCATGTTAATCCCCTCTCCAAGTTCTTAATCAGGTATTGAACTCACACTCTTTGAGTCAGGTCTAACTAACGCCTTTATCCACTGTGCCATGTGCCATCTCAGAAATATAGACAGAACTTTGAAAGAATTTATAGAAAAGACACAGAGAGGCAACCCAAAATAGAAATTACTTATGATCTCAACATTTCTTTTGGAATATCCAGCATGATGCAAGAACCTCTGAATAAATAGTTACATAAACAAGACATATGTAAAATAAAATTAAAATTTCATTGTATTTGTCGTTGAGAAAGGACATTGGCTTGTCCCAAAAATCCTATTTTCAACATCGTTTCTCATCATGCTTCTATTTTGTTAAAAGATCTACTAATATGCAATATTATTAGTCTTATAATTATCAGTAATATTATTTTGATTCGTTTTTTCTCTCGAAATTCTTTCATCAGTCTACTATCTCTCTCTCTCTCTCTCTGTATATATATATATGTATATATATATATATAATTTAAAACAATTAGGAGATCAACGGATTCCACTATCTTGGTTTCAATCTTTCGGTATCTTCAGGCGATTCTGGTCAAATGATTTTCTAACGCTTTATTTTTTTTTTTAAATTTTAATGGACGCTATAACAAATATTTAAAAATAAATAAATAAGCGCCCAAAGTGAGGGATGATAGAAGGACAAGTGAAGGATGAGGAGAATAACAAGGGTATTGTCGAGACAGTAGGTCTGACACAGAACGATTTTAACCCGTTCTCTTTTTAGCTGAATAACTCAAAGGTTTTTGTTTTTTTTAGCGGTTCTTACGACAAATTGTGGCAAAATCGCTAAACGTTTTACCTGGACAAAAAAGAAACTCAATTAGTTTAGTGTTGTTTTAGATATTAAACATTTTGTGGGATGGACAATTATCCTATGCTGTTACACGATTTAGAGAATTTTGCTGCTATGGACACATTACAGCTGCTGGACGTAAAAATGTGTATTTAGTGTTTCATTGCTGTTTAAGAAATCTAGATGACGATCTCAACACACGTAGAATATTACCTTCCTTCGATGCTATTAATTGTGGTCGGATGTCGACATTTAGCAGTTCTCTTGCCCGGGAAACTTGTCAAGTTCTATTTAAGGATATTTAATAACTTTAGCTATTGCACATAGGCATAAGTGTAGGGCCCTAGTTAGGAGCTGAAATAGTGGCCCTAGTAAATAACTGTTTGATGAGATTTCGTATCACTATAGCAAAATATATCGCAAGCCTCTCATTTATCTATCGCTATTTTCAGGTGAAATGTTCTGATGAGTTAGATTGCTTAGCTTCACTCTATTTTTGAAATGATTAAGCAAGGCCCAAGAGCCACTCGAAGTAGACGGCTACACAGCAAGAGGCACAGTTTGTGTAGATATGTGAATAATATATTTGAATGGAAAATGTTCTGACAAGTTAGATTCCTTAGTTTACTACTTTTGCAAGGATTAAACAAGGCCCAAGAGCCACTCGAAGTAGATGGTTACACAGTAAGATGCACAGTTTGTGTAGATATGTGAGTAATATATTTGCATGGAAAATGTTCTGACAAGTTAGATTCCTTAGTTTCACTATATTTTTGCAAGGATTAAGCAAGGCCCGAGAGCCCCTCGAAGTAGATGACTACACAGCAAGAGGCACAGTTTGTGTAGATATGTGAGTAATATATTTGCATGGAAAATGTTCTGATATGTTAGATTCCTTGGTGCCACTCTATTTTTGCAATGATCAAGCAGGGCCCAAGAGCCACTCGAAGTAGAGGGTTACACAGTAAGAGGCACTGTTTGGGGAGATATGTGGGGAGATATCGGTTAAACCTAGATTTCAAAAGATTAAAATTTTAGTGATCAGAAAAGTATCCTCCTTGGAGTCGGTTCCATAAATTTTCGTAGGAAGAAACTGCTTAAGTGGAACTTAAGTATCATCAATAGGATACGAATGGAATGAGGGTGGTTCGTTACCATATGCATTGGATTGTGTGTCAGGGCCGTGAAGGTCAGAACTGGTGGAACTAAGGAATGGTCTATTTCTGACCATTACGGTTAAAAACCGTCATGCCACGTACATTGGGACAAATCACCCCCATTCCGTTCGTGTTTCATTAGTGAGAAAGAAATTCTATTAAGACAACTTCTTTCCAGAAGCCGCTAATTTGTGGAAAAAAAAAAACACCCGAGGGGATTGTTTCCCCTTAACTTCTTTAAGTCTAGGGTTAACCGTTATTTGTCCTACATATCATAATGAAATGAGGTTCCTTGTTAAAAATACACCTTTGAGGGCCGAATCTAAGTGCGTCGTCAGTGTTGTTGCTCCGATGTCAATAGAAGTTTCGGGTCGAAATAAACAACAGACTTCTTCGATGGGCGACCCGACCGAATATGATCAGTTTTCAGCCCGCACCCAGAGTAAATTTGCTACTAGCTTTAGGGCGTGCTTTACATAAGTCCCCCTCCTTCTTTTACGTTTATACAACAACTTCATTCAATAACTCTGCCTTGAGTAGTTCTCCGGCCTTTTACTGGGTGAACAATTATTTTAAAAAAAAAAAAGAAAGAAAAGGCACGGTAAATTGATCAATTTCAGCTACATATTCAATTGTCATTTCTAAAATGACTTATCCAGCATTAATAGTTTTTCATCTGCTTAGATAAAACAATGTTCAACAGTTTTATTTATATTTGCTTACACCCGGATAAAATTCCTGTCTCTATTTGTCCCCATATTATATGCTTCCACGGATAATGACCTTATCACTGAGCTCGTATTTTAAGTTTCAAGTTAACCGGGATCTTTGCCAAACACACTTTCGCCCGTGCCGACTCAGTAAGTCAATAAAAGAAATCAAGCACACACACACACACACACGGTGTGTGTGTGTGTGTGTGTGTGAGAGAGAGAGAGAGAGAGAGAGAGAGAGCTGTTGAATCTGGTTGGCAAAGTGTACAAGGGAGTTAATCCATACACGCCTGACCGCGCTTTGTCAGTGCTGAAAGACACGCAATGCACCCGACGAAAGGCGCCCCTTCTCACGCTGATCAGCGCTAAACATTTGAAGAAGAAAGAGGCAGCAAGCCAAACAGAGTCCGGAAAACGTCCCGTCTTTCTTGATGAGACGCTCCTGTTGATTGAACTCCCTAGCCGACTTTTCTAATTTCCACCGGTTCGTGCAGACACAGCGGCGTGTCATGGAGGCGCCTTAATGGTGAAAGGAAAACGACTATACGCGGTAACGGCTCAGCGGGTGTGAGGGAGCTGGCACTTTCGTATAATTACCAAATAAACATCGATGGAAGGAAAGATGGCGCTTGGTTTGAAAGAGAGACTGGGAGATCATTCCATTCTAGCTTATTTGAACGGCGTAGCTTATACCTTGATGTAGCTCTTTTTGCAGTATTCTCTCTCTCTTTCTCTCTCTCTATCTATCTATCTATCTATCTAACTATCTATCTCTCCTTTGCACACACACACACACACACTAACACTAACACTAAGACACAATAGTTGGCGTAACAGTTGCCATGAACGGAAACAGTGGCGACGATCTGAGTTCAAATTCCGTTATAAAATAAAGAAAATTCATTTGTGATTAATATATTTCAGAAAGGCATGAATCTACTTCATCCTGCAATCATTGTTTAAATATCCAGAAAAAAATATTTTTTTACTGGCATGTCGGTATGAAAGAAGATAATTAAGTGAACACCTGAAATCGTTAAACCGAATTCTTTCCAGGAACCACATTGCATTGTTTCCTAAACCTTGACAGAATATTATCCTATCCTAAGATATCTATCTATCTATCTGTCTGTCTGTCTGTCTATCTATCTATCTATCTATCTATCTATCTGTGTGTCTGTTCTTCAATAGTTCAATGCTCAAATGATAAAAAATAAAAATATTTATCTTACAAAACATATAATCCCCTTCTTTGTTAATGAGCTTAATACATCGTTTTCCTTGATTCATATATATTAATACTAATTATAACAAAGATTGTATTTTTGAATGGACCCTCGCAAAATAAAAGAAAGGAAGGCCACCAGAGTCATTCTGGAAGATAACCATTTTAAGCAAACAGTCTTTGTAATTATAGTATTCAATATCAAGAGATAGAGCATTAATAATATTAAAATTAAAATTCACGGTAGTCTTGTTTGGAAAATATTACCGTCAATTCTACTGATACTCCTGGGTATGATGACAAACTACATCCGGCAGCAAGGTCTTTGATAGAGATATTTGAGATTTTAAGTGGTGTGGAATCCCTCCTTATTTGTTGTTTCCAAGTTCACCCTGACTCAGGGTGGTATCACATGTTAGGGTCCCGTCTATGAGCAAATAGGGAGGACCAAAACAAAAACAAAATAATATGAAAATATAGAAATAAGTTTTTATAGCAGAAATACCGGAATTACATTTTTGTATAAAAAAGAAAACTCACTAATAATATATATTTATCGTAAAAATACCCAAAATAGATATTTATCGCAAAATTACCAACAATACTATTTTAAAGCAACATTACTAGCATTACATTTCATATTATGATATACCAACCGTACATTTCATAATAGAATTACTAAAAATACATTTTATATTAAAATCACCAATAATAAATTTTAACTGTAGTTGAACACACATAATTGCGTTCAAAATATATTAGGTTGAAGCCATAAAATGGTGTCCAAAATATTTAGATTTCAGAATTAAATAATCTATAGAGATTGATATGCAGCTTAGCAAACTAAACCATCCAATTCTCCTGAAGACTAAATGTGATTTCGGCGAAAAGGAAGAATTTTACTTCTTATTAGATAAGATATCTCCAAGAGGCAGTTTCACATAAAAAATAAGTTAAACTGTCACGCTAGGGTTTTATTAAGCAACCCAATAATGTGCGCTCGTTACGAAGTGATAATTGACAAGCTATCCTTAAAACGTTACTCCTGTGTAGTGATTAATAAAACTAGGATATATATATATAATATAAATATATACATATAATGGAAAAGTCCGACAATTATCTTAAGACATTTTTATACGTTATTTTTTTATAGATACAAAAATTTTAGTAAATGTTCTGTATATAATAAACAATATTAACGACATTTACCGGCCTGAATGTCAGAGAAATTTTCATAAAAAATATACGTCCTCCGACAGGGATTGGCTATATATATATACATATATATATATATATATATATATATATATATATATATATATATATATATATATATATATATATATATATATATATAAAGAAAGAACAGTAAGATATATAATCCGGTGTTCTTATAGATATTTTTATTTTTACAAAATAGGGCTCGATGTAAATTTACAGAGCATTAATATTATAAATTAATTGATTTAAAATATGTTTTTTTCCACTACACAGTTCTAACCATGTTTCAAAAATGGAAGCTGGGTTTTAAAAGTTACTCCAAAATTCGCTTGAGGTTGAAAGTGATTTTAAAAGTTACTCCAAAATTCGCTTGATGATGAAATGGAACTAATGTCTTTAATTTAATTACAAAATTAAATCGGGGCTTTTAGCTTCCATTTTTGAAACATGGTTAAAACTGTGTAGCGGAAAAAAAACATATTTTAAATAAATCAATTTATTTATATATATATATATATATATATATATATATATATATATATGATCTTCTTAAGCAAATAAAAGATTTCGTAATAAAGCAAGCATTAAGTAACCAATGTGAGTACCGTTTTCAAGATATAATTATATCGTTATTGTAACGCTGAAAATAGACGTTTCCATAGAGGAAACATTCGGCATTCATTGACCTTAGAAATTAAAAATTCACTATGTTTATATAGATTCTCCTCGCTAGAAATTGTCCAGGTGTCATATTGTGCTCAACTTGGTAATAAATTAATATCAGCAAATACTGCATATGTTGTGTTCGAATGAATACCCTACGCAACAATCTAAATCCATCTCTTGTCTTCACCAGCTATGTTCCTCTAGCCTTGGTTGGCAACCAGCCTAGAAGAAGGACAACTCTTCTAACAACTTCATCCCACTAAGATAATATTAAATGACTATCTGCTACGAAAACCTAATAAATTCCTCCTCTTCTTCTTCTTCTTCTTCTTCTTCTTCTTCTTCTTCTTCTTCTTCTTCTTCTTCTCTGCGCTGTGTTTATTCAGGACGTTGATGACCACGCCTCTCCACAATTTCGTGTTCTTTGTAGCTCTTAATAATTTTTGTTATTTTGCCGTCTCTCCCAAACCCAGCATTGTCATTCATTCGCTCAAGTTCGTCAAGTAGTTCCTCTTTCTCTTATCTTCAATCTGTACTGTAAGTATCACGTTCTCTAAGCCTTCTTTCCAGTATTTAAATTGAAATTCGAATGGACGTGAGCCCAGGCCATCCCCTCCCTAAGAAGAAAAAAAAGATTCTATAGAAATCACAGCTACAACACATAATAATTAGAGATACACGCTCTACACACCTCGAGTGAGTAAACAAGATTAATATACAACATAACCCTAATGATAATAGCCATCCTTGCAAATGCAGTGGTTTCTCTTTGGTTGTTAAAATGATCAATAGAAATGAAAACTTCATCATTAATATATTAACTTAAAAATAGTATACCTAAGATAAAAGAGAAGAGATTCCGGCAACTGTAATATCCTAAATCAAATCCATAAAATGAATAGATGGAAATTCATGATTTAATAATTAAAGAATAAAAACATGTCATATGATCTACCCCACATAAAAACCCATTTGCTAAAGGAACCACCACCGCAACACTTAGCGTAGCGAGGCAATAAACTCCACAGGAAAGTCAACAGGGTTAACATATAAACATAAACTGTTGGATATAGCAAATACCGAACAAAGTACTCGCCATTATGGTGACGAATAACGTTAATTGATGTCATACACTTTTATTATTATAAAGGCAAATGGCAGTCATAAGTAGATATAGGCTGATGGACGGATATGATTTTTTTTTAATGTTGTTCACTCCGTACACGGTCCGGGAGCTACTCAACATAGAGTATTACAGAGTAAGAGGCAAAGTTTTTGTGGATATGTGGAGAAGATAACGACTAACCTTAGATATGAACAGGTCACGTGTGTAGTGATCGGGGAAGCATCCACTTGTGAGTCGGTTCTATAAAATAGCCGTTCGTGGAAAGTATTTAATCGAGTGGAAATTATTTCACACAAATGGAATAAGAAGGGAATAAGGAAGGTTCGCTACAATGTGCGTAGCATGGCGATTCTTAGCGGTGAACTTTGGAAGTCAAGGAACTCTGGAAATATCGATAGGGCAGTGACAGGCTTTCGACATATCGTCTAAAAGAAAGTCGCTGTAGCGATAGCGTGGAGAGAGGGTTGCGACGTTTCTTCTTTGAGAAAGGCCTTGTAGCGATAGCTCAGAGAGAGGGTTGCGACTTTTCGTCTGTGAGAAAGGCGTTGTAGCGACAGGGCGGAGAGAGGCTAGTGACGTTTCTTCTATGAGAAAGGCATTGTATCAATAGCTCGGAGAAAGGGTTGTGATGTTTCGTCTGTGGAGAAAGGTTTTGTAGATATAGCCCAGTGAGGGTCTTGTGACATTTCGTCTTTGGGGAAAGCGGTTGTATCGATAGTGCAATTACAGTCTTTGGACCTTCGTAATGACCATTAGGCTCATCTAACTCTTTCAAAATCCTCCGCACTGTTCTCAGATTGACACCAAACACTCCTTCCGGCGCGAATGCCAACCAGATCATCATGCCGTTTCCAAATTTCTGGCGGAGTGAATTGCGTCATTGTGCTCATTTTCTCACAGACGGTGCCCAACTGACACTACTATACTCTGCAGCCGACAAAGTCAAAAGCAAACAACGCGCATGCGCGAAATTTAAAATATAAAATGGCGACCTTTCACTCATCACACCGTGTAGTTCTATATAACAGATGTTTCTACGTAATATGATTATCCTTTTTTTAAAGAGATCGTTATAAGATTTCTCTGCATTGTCAGAGTTAATAATCCTAACAAAGTAAGAGAAACAAATATTTATTTAAAAATTTAAGTGATACCGGGACGAAAAAATTGGCAATGTTTACTTTTTGTGCTCGCAAATAAAAGCTGTGTCAAAATAACGGTTATTCCCTTGATACCGCCATTACTGTATATACTTTTAACTCCCTCGACAATGTTTATTTTTTTTAAAAGAGTTGATTAAAATTTAAACCCAAAACCCAAACATCTGAAAGAAGATTCATATATTTTCTTTATTAATGAGAATTTACAAATAAACACTATTGCTTATTTACACGATTATAAAAGCATCTGAACAAATTTTGTGTATTAGCAATTAAAATGAATTAACTAAATTAATTTTATTTTTTAATTTAAATAATAATAATAAAATTTAAGTCCTCTCAAATGTTAAAAAAAAGTAAATATTACGCATTCTTCCTTTATTATAGTTTAATTTTATATTTTATTTAAAAATAATAACCTCCAATACTAGATTCAATAAGGCATAGAAATTCGCCTATTTATCCGTTAAAGTGGGTATTTAGCACACATATACACAAAGTGAGTTGCTGATAAATTGTCACGTGTGTGTAACTGTGTGAGGTCATCTTGATCACGTGATATTGAATACTTTCGAAAATTTTAAAATAGCGGAACTTTAAAATCTGAGCTTTACAAAGTCTTCAAAGATGAACTTTGATTTTTCAAAATGACTGAAGAAATAAACATATATGAACTGTGGGCATTTTTCTTTTGGCAATGTTTAACCTTTGTGCCCACAAAAAAAAAAAGAAAACCAAAAAAATAAAAAATGGCGTAACAAAAGGGCGGTTATTGATTCACTTGACATCGCTTACACCTTTGCTTGACCCAATCAGCAATGTTTATTGTTTTAAAAAAGAAATGATAAAAATTTTCAATAAAACACAAACATATGAAATTCGAATTTATACATTTTCTTTATTCTTGGGAAATGTCAACAAAGAAATTAAACAATATTTATTTATTGGATTGT
>CAHIKZ030000868.1:840000-847500 GCA_903632075.3 Acanthosepion pharaonis
TAGAGCAGACTAACCGAGTTCCTAATTTTTTCACATGTTATCTTTGCGATGTTCGACCTTGCGTCGTAAACATGTTGCTGCTGCTGAACATATAAATGTGCATTATTCTTCTGTTAGTTTTTAAGAAATGTAAATGAATAATATCCCGACAATCCCCACGAACAAGTTTAGCTTTTTTTTCACGGAGCTCAGCATTTCTTTCTTATGTAATCCATTATTCATCACTTGTTATGATATATTTTAGAAACGGTTTGGTTGAAATATCTGTTCTTATAGTTGGAAAGCTTGGGAATACAAGGTGTAGTAAGCTTTGATGATCGGCTGGTGTAATAGATAACAACACGGAATTGGAAACTGGGGAGCCGAGTTCCAATTCCAGTCCGGTTTGTTATATTCACGTATGAAAGGTATGGACCCATCTGTCCCCCCAACTATGGGTTAATTAGTAGGACTGATATCAGAAAATCGTTCTTATCTCTTTAAAATTCTTACAATCTAAAAATATTTTCTAGCTTTGAATAACCTGTAAATTGTTCATAAACCGCCCCCCGAATAAAATGGAAAAAAATTAAATTGCCTGTTCCGTAAAACATTCGGCATTAAATAACCCAACACGGTTGATATGTCGCTAAATACATAACCTACCCTAACCTTATTGTCGGTTACCCAAAACAGAAATTACTTATGACTCAACATAATAAAATAGCACACTTCATCAGCAGTATTAATCTGTCAGTGACAGCTGCAGGTAACTCATACGGGCGTTACGGTGAAAGGCTCTCGACTTGTAAGGCGTTGGTTAAAAGAAATGTAGCAGAAACTACTAACATTTGTGTAATGTACTTCCTCTTTGTGCATTTGTTTTGCCGTCACGTATTAACTTTTTCTCTTTGTTACTTCGACCGCACGAATTTAAGCGTACTTCAAGATTAGCTACGCGGTTTCGTCTCTTTAGTGTTCAAATAGCTGTAACTGTAAGTTCAAATATAATATTTGATTTTCTGACACTTCTTGCAGAAATCTTTTCCGGTTTACTCCTGCGCTGCTACCTACAATCTCCAAAAAGAATTAAATGCAACGTCAATCGCCATCTTCTGTCTTCCTGAATCCACCTATTTCGAACCATTCATTTTCTTTTACTCTCAGTAGGAAGCACGGCGGAGCAATGGATAGCGGCTCGGACTGAGGAATTGGAGATTCGAATTCCAGTCGAATCCATTACATTCACTTACGTGCTAATACGCTTGAGAAAGGTATGAATCCTCTTCTTTTTTCTCCCTACCCAGCTATGTGTAAGTAAATAGCAGAATAGACCGGGTTTTGGATGGCAACTGGTCTACCGCAGAAAGAAATGGCAACCTACTGCGGGAAAAAAATCTGCCTCGTCAGTCATGTATCAAACTGGCACATAACTGACTGAACGCCCTTGCATTTTAGTGGTATTATTGCCTTGCTTGAGGTAAAATGATTAAAAAATCCCTAATAATAATAATGTTCACACACACACATATACACGCACAAGAAATAGATGCTTAAATATCAGTGGCATTATCGCCTTGATTGGGGTGAAATGGTTACAAAAAGTAAGGAAAGTGGAATGCATGAATCTCTCTAAAGATGACAACTTCAACTGTGTGCTAAACGATGAGGACCTCAAATCCAAGTAAGAAATTTAAATCTCTAGATAGCCTAGTAAGAAAAGATAGAAAAATTGCCATAGAATGCAAAATGTTAATGCGAAATTAAGTAAAGTATTAAAAGATATAGAAATATCACCCCAAAAAGTACTGTTTAATACATAATTTCCCGTAATACAGGGGTTGTTGAACAATCTACTCATATATTGGGAAGGGACATGTAGTGATATGGTAATGACAACAAATGCTGAGAATGCCATAGACAGAGCATGTGAGCCACGAGGAAATTATAGGAAAATAGGAAGTATAAATAAACTTATTCTTACAATCAGAAAGGATTCCTGGGTATGACGATAAACTACATCCAGCAGCAAGGCCTCTGATCGGGAGATTGGAGGGAGCGTGTAACCTCCTCTTAATGGCTGCTGCTCCCAGCTCCAAATGGACCCCGGGTGGTAGCACCTGTTAGTGTCTTAGCTATGGGTAATTAGTGAATTCCAAACAATAGTAAAAAACAATGAAAGTATAAAAATACATTTTTATATAAAAAAAATTTAAAAAGAATAACTAAAGTTAAATATTTATAGTTAAATTACCAACAATAGATGGATCAGCAGTATATTTTATAGTAGAGTTACTAACAAAATGACCAACTATACATTTTATCTGTAGTTGACGGCATACAGTTTAAAATATATTTAGTTGAAGCCATAAAATTATTAAAGATATTTAGATTTCGGCATTAAATAAGCCATAGCGGTTTATTGAGACGGTTCCTATTTCTGGGACGTACAATGAGAAAATAAGGCTCGGAGAATTAAACACTCTTAAGAAAAAGATGCGTTGAAGTCAAGAGAACCAGAAGACAGTGAATAAACTACTTAATGAGTTTGTATGAAATAAATTGGCAGAGAACCACAAAAATAGTTAGAATTGCTTAAAACCGGATAGAAAGTTGCGGAGAGCCGTGCCAATGCACACCCTGAAAAGACATTTCGACGACGAGGAAGAATAAGAAGTTAAACGAAGTAAGCCGCCCTTGGAATAATCCAAAAAAAGTCACTTTAAAAGATATGCCCCATTTATGTTTTTTTTCTTTTCTCGCTTGCAACAGGTAAGGACAAACATGTTAAAATTTCATTTAGAAAATAGTAGAAATATATTTATTTCTTCCAACTCTCTCTCTCAATCTCACTCTCTCTCTCTCTCTCTCTCTCTCTCTCTCTCTCTCTCTCTATATATATATATATATATATATATATATATATAAAAAGCAGGATGTGTGTATGAGTAACGAATGCACGGCCGCAATTTTCGACAGATTTGCACCAAAATTTACATGCACATGCTCCAAGTTAGCATGAAGGCCAAGAGCGACTTTGCATTTCCCAACTCCCATCGTTAGTGGAAATAATCGATTTTTTTCTTGCTTCTACGGCAGTTTTCATGTAGTTTACGGCCATTTTCTACTGGCCAGAGTGAGAGCCTATAGCTGGCTGCCACGAATAGGCAGGAAGATTCTATTGGCCAGCGTGAGAGCCAACAGCTGACTGACACGAATGTTAACTAGCATGCTAGCATGCAAAAAAATCGATAGCTGCATTCGTCACAAGTGGGAAAAATTTAAATCTGCATGGCACTTTACTCCAATTGACTCATTCGCTTGCTTAAACTCAATGTTGATTCTGATTCCGCAGAACTGGGTTCGGTGTGAAAAAGTATTTGTTGTTAACATTCTTTTTTCATTCGGTTTTTCCAGTTACGAGTCCTTTTTTAATGCTGATCGTTTTGTGTTCATTTTGTTTAGTTCTTTTTTCGTAACAGATTTAATGTTTAGTAAAGAGCTTAGAAAAAAATTCGAAGCGTGAGAGGGCAAGAAGTAAGGTATGTAGCAACATCAGCACGGCAAAGGGCACTCCTTTAAAGGCAAGGAAGGGCTAAAATATTTTAAGTTAAGTGATAGCGATTGCTGTATGAGTCGTACGATTTTTGAATCAAGCACGGGCAATGCCGGGCCATGCTGCTACACACACACACACACACACACACACACACACACACACACACACACATATATATATATATATATATATATAATGTGATCGATAACCTTTTACACGCATTACAATAAAAAACAAAAAGAAAACGATACAAACATAACTATAATTCTCTTCTAAAATACTGTAGATAGAATCTCTTGTAAAAATATCGATTACTTGCCATTTAAAGTATTCCAAATGATTTAAATTCTTAACTGCATTTAGAACCAATAGACTTTGGATACGTTGAATCATAAAGACGGTATACGATTCAACAACCACGTTTATATACAAATAAAAAAAAATTTACATCGCTGTTCAGAAATTAGATGTTTGACTGTACAACCTGTTTGAAAAGACTTTTAGAATTCCAGCGCCCTTTTATTTGAGAATAAAAAAAAAGAAAAAGAAGAGAAAAGTAATTTTTATTCATTAAATATATTTTCTTACATTCCCTCTCGTCGTCAAACGAAATCTTCGCAGGTGTAAAGAATAACGTCTGCTCTTTATGAACAGAGCAGTGCGGTTTACTTCGTAATGAATCGCCACCATATTTCTCACACCTTTCAAAAGGTTTGTGCGCATGAGTGGAAAGTCATGCTGATTCTTTTTAAGGCCAACATTCAGCGAAAAAAGATCTCTGCTCGCAAGATGTTGTCTGCATACTGCTTACAATCATTCGGTTGATAGTCATTCTTAGATATGAATAAAAGAGTCATTATGCCACTTCTGATGTTTTAGTCAGCGCATCAGTCTACCTGGCGAGAGGTCAAAATCTACCCTCCAGTTATAGCTCTTATACACTGATTCATGATAGTGGACTCTCCCGGCGTATTCGAGGTATCAGGGTCAAGCATCTCAGTTCCTAGGAACCGACAGCCCAGACAGCAGCACATATGATTTGATTATAGTGGTGAAGGATTTTTGCAGAACCATCGACACTTTTTGAAGGGCCAAATACAGAGACTTGGTGTACTACATGCCGCAACGATCCACCGCAGGTTTTGAATTCAGAGTTGTCCTTCTCCTAGACCAGTTTCCACCCAAGGCTATAAAACCCAGTCTGTCCTGCTATTTGGAGAGAGAAGAAAAGGAAATACATTTCCTAAGGGTATTAGCCCGTAATTGAAGGTAATAGATTCAACTGGAATTCGAACTCGGCTCTCTGATTCCTCAATCCGAACAGCTATCCACCGTACATCATCATCACTTAATTCATCACTGATTCATGGTAACCAATATATGGCGCATAATTTCGGGCTAAGTATTATCCGGTTCAAATATTAGTCTCATTCTCTAATCTTGTTGGAATTTTGAAAGTAATGATTTAATATAAAATAATGGGTGGTTGCTGGTATCCGAGTATGTCTGCCTGCAAGAGCGACTAGTATATCCTTGTTGTAGACGCCGGGTTAGGCAGATTTTTTTTTTTTTTAAATCACGGAGTTTATCTATGGTTTATAATGCAACTATGCTGAGCGTGCTTTTGTGACAGTTTCTGGCAAAGACCAGAGACATTATATCATTGATAATAAGATTAAACAGAGGCGTGACAAAGAAAGTAGATATGGTTGGTGACGTATGAGAGAAAGGGAAGCCACAAACTTCAGTAGAATGAAGTAAAATATTACACAGAGGCGTGGTCCACAGTGACAATAAGTTCAGCAATCTCAACCCCCCTGTCACGATGACTTGTAACTCTGTATAAGAACAACCCTTTACGAAAAACTTCGTCTGCCCAAATTCACCCACCCGGCTTGATATGGTTTACGGCACTTTCCAAAGGAACACATCCCCAGAGAGATTCAAACCAAAAAGTCACCTTCCTGAGAAATCAATCCTAGTGCGATTCGAACCTGGATTTTATAACTAGAAAGCAAACGTTTTAATCACACGGCCACATAATATGCTTAGTTTCGACAGCATATAAATCAGATGGCTTTATGGCAAGCCCAAAGAGACAACCCGGCTGAAATGACGGCGCACTCTATGGAAAATGAATACCACGTTTTATCTGACGAAAACATCGATAATTGTTGCAAGTCATGCTGCCAGCTGAGATTAGAGCAAAGACTCTAGATATAAAAATTGTGTATCATGCAGGATTCACACCTTCGACATATGCGTAAATTTGGGTGGATACAAATGAAGAAATACAGGATGAAGTAAAAGTAACGGCACAATTTAGTTTGATTTATTTTGTTTTACGGTATATCAACCTCAGTGGGTTATTTAATGCCAAAAAGAGTTTTAGGATAGGTTCGTATTAATTAGGATATGTATTAATTTTTTTTTTCAAAAATGTATTGTTGGTCTGGGTTGTTTGGTTTGTTTTGTTTTACGCCGTTTCAAGCTCAGTGGGTTATGTAATGTCGGCAATATTTTTATTGCTGGTAATATTTTTGGTTTCGTTTGGTTTGTTTTACAGCATATTAACCTCAGTGGGTTATGTAATGTCGACAATATTTTTATTGCTGGTAATATTTTTGGTTTCGTTTGGTTTGTTTTACAGCATATTAAACTCAGTGGGTTATGTAATGTCGACAATATTTTTACTGCTGGTAATATTTTTGGTTTCGTTTGGTTTGTTTTACAGTATATTAACCTCAGTGGGTTATTTAATGTCGACAAGATTTTTATCGCTAGTAATATTTTTCCAAACTTTTATTGCTGGTAATATTTTTATAAAAAATGTATTGCTGGTAATATTTTTATAAAAAATGTATTGCTGGTAATATTTTAAAAAAATGTATTTCTGGTAATATATTTTTTTTCAAAAATATATGGCTGGTAATAATGTATTGCTGGTAATAATTTTTCCTCAAAATTTATAGCATGTAATAATTTTTACAAAAATATATTGCTGGTATTAAAACCTTATTTTACACTTCAAGTGAAGAGAAGAAAGTTTTGACCCCAGTTTGAGGATTAACTATTTGCCCTTAACTTGAACCATAAGAGGTGCTACCCGCCGGCTCAGGGTGGGCCTGGTAACACCAGCAATTAACTGTTGGTTCCACGCTCCTCAAAAATTCCTGATTGGACGTAGTTTATAGCCTTACCCACGACGCAGTTGTAGTTTATAGTCATACCCAGGATGTGTTTTGCCGGTAATATTATTCCCAAAAATGTATTGCTGGTATTTTAACTATAAAAATATATTGTTATACTTCCATAGTGTTTTGATCCCAGTTATCGTTATGTGTTGAAGGATGATTTGCTTTCATCGAGAATCTGTGTCACTAAACGGACAATAAGCAATGAAATTCATAAGAAGAATCTAAAGTCATGCGCCCGGCGGAAAACTCCACTGCTATTGAAAAGACACAGAGATGCCAGATTGAAATTCCTTCTTGAAAATAAGAATAAGGAAAAATCGGATTGAGAAAGAGTATTATGGACAGACAAAACCCAAATCGAGTTGTTTGGACGTAATTCTAGAAATCATGTATGAAGAAAAATGGCGATGCCTTCAAATAAAAGACCACAGTTCGACCAGTGAAATTTGGTGGTGGCACCATCGTGGTTTGGGGATGTTTTTCTGCAAAAGGTACTGGCAAGAAATCAGTAATAGATGGTAGAATGAATGCCGCAGCATATCAAACTATTTTGGAAGCAAATTTAATGATTTCGGTTGAAAATCTTGAGCTTCTTCCTGATTGGATCTTCAAACAAGATAATGATCCTAAGCACAATGAAAAATCTACGAAGAAATGGCTTGCTAAAAATAATGTAAATATCCTGAAATGGCCAAAGTCAGTTCTCAGATTTAAACTCAATCTAGAATTGGTGGCGTTATTTGAAAATCCTAATCCAATCGAGAG
>CAHIKZ030000868.1:852500-965000 GCA_903632075.3 Acanthosepion pharaonis
GAAAAAAAAAAGAAAAAGAAAACCGGACGAAGAAAAACAAGACGTTGTATCGGGTTACTGAGAGTGTGTTGCCACGATGTCGCATTTCAAAATCCATTATCTGTTCAATTTTCATACGAAAAATTATTGCACGCAGAGGATTACAACTGACAGTAATTTTGCATCTTACTTTCGCCTTCTCTCTCTCTCTCTCTCTCTCTCTATCTATCTATCTATCTATCTCTATTAAGATATAAAACTTCATTTTCATATACAATTCGGACTCATATTGACTGCTGACCTGAAATGGAACAAATACAGTGAGCCAATAGCTTCGTCCACCTCAAAGAAAAGTTGGCTCTCTGTGCCTCGCCAGGAATTTTTTCTCGCCGGAGTCGATCCTTCAGACTACAAATAAACCATTCGCCCTTGCATGGAATATTACTGCCATATATGGTCTGGTGCTCCTTATGTTTGTCTCAAGGATCTTGATAAGATCCAGAGACGGATATGCAACATAATTGGCCCTGATCTGGCTTCTCCTCTGTAGTCGCTCTCTCACAGACGTGCACTCGCCTCCCTCTGTCTTTTTTTACAAATACTTTCACGGTAACTGCTCCGATGAGCTGCTTTCGCTGGTTCCCAAACTTCATGAATTTAAACGTCCTACTAGGCTGGCATATCGCTCACACCCTTTTCACTGTCGAAATGTTAAATGTAGCCGTCTCTTCTACTCCAATAGCTTCATGTCTCGCGCCTCTCGCCTGTGGAACTCCCTCCCCTCTTCCTGTTTCCTTGGTAGCTATAATCTCCAAATATTCTAATGTAATGCCAATGCCCTGATCTATCCCCTATCCTTCTCTTCATCCTTTCCTCTATCACTCCTATCTGCTCTAGCTCCAACTCCCTGTAACCCTTTGCGTGCTAGTGGCTTCCCGCCTTGCTTGGGGTGAAAAAATAAAATAAAATAATAAATGATTAAATGATCAGGTCGCCATCAGTGCTTGAAGATAAATGAAGAAAAGCTATGCCTATTTTTCATAGATTGCAAAAAAAAAAAAAAAGAAAAAGCATTTTACCTACTGGAACTTCTAGGAAATTCTTGATTTCCATAGGAAAGATATTAAAATAACCCGTAATATTTTCTTGAAACAAAATGTCTGCCTTTGAATAGAAAACGAGTTCAGTGAGTACAGAGAAACAGAAAGGACTATGAGACACGAATCCCGAGAGAAATACAAGGCTGACTATGATTTATTTACCGTAGACTTAATCTTAATTACTTAGGATACGCCGAAGACACTGAAAATAAAAGTATAAGGACACTTAGACAATGTAGTAAAAGTAACTGAAAACTAATTATTAACCGTATGAAAACAGAATATATGTTCGCCAGCAAAAGAGGCAGCCCAAGATGCAAGCTACATACGTAACAGATGACAGAACAAGGGACACAGCAATACGAAGGCGGGTAGTAAAGGTATCTTCAAGAAAGTAGTGTTCAGAGATCGGAAAATACTGTTAAAAACAATGAAGCTGCTGCTTAATAAGTAATGAACTATATTTTTCATGTTGGCCAATTTCCTCACCGATGGAGAAGAAAAAAGATGAGGCAGGGATTTGAATCTCAGATACTATGACTCTGAGCCTCGAAGAAGCTATAACGACAGTAGGGACTGAAAAACGATTATACTTACAATTTTATTGGCTGTATGGCTGATTTTGTTTAACTGCATATCAACACCTCTAAGAAAACGCCAAAATTTAAATATTTTGAACTCGATTTTATGGCTTCAACTACAGATAAAATTTATTGTTGCTCATTTTGCTATAAATATGTAATTTTTATACTTTAATAGTGTTTTGTTTTTGTTTGGAGTTCACTATTTGCCGATAGCTCCCCCCTCTCCAACAGGTACTACCGCACCGAGACAGGGTGAATCTAGAAACAACAGCAATTAAGAAGTGCTTCCACTCTCATCAGAGGCTTTGCTGCCGGATGTAGTTTATCGTCATACACAGGACGACTAAAAACTGTAAAAAGACAGAATGCAGTTATCAGCAAATGAGGCTAAGTGTGGACTACTTTTGAATTTATCTTGCCTTTGAACTAAATTTCGTTTGAGTTAGCGTGCAGATAAATATCTTTTTTTTTCTCTTTTAACCACGGGATATCTCAGGATGTGTTTTGTTTCCCCTCTGGGGGACGCTTTGATCTCAAGTGAACCGAATTTTGCATTGGATACAATAGTAGACAATATACTGATACTCTTTCTTAACTAAACACAAATATATCTAATTAATCTACAAAACCCAAAAGAACACTTATCTCATAATCTTCACATGGACTTCCCACATTAAAAAAGAGCACCTCGTAAAACATATCTTCTTTCACTTTCACTTTCACTTGCACTTTCGGAATCTTTCTATTTAGTTTGTTCAGGCAATAAAATATATTGTTAATCGTACATAATTATTTGCATACGTACGTCTCATACTTGCTTGAAAAAATTCCAATACCTGTCCACTATGCTATCGACTGTGTCGTTCCTTTCACTGAAAATATATCGCCTTAACAATTAGCATTCCCGCAACAATAGAACTTCGACTTGTATTTGAACCAGTAATCACAAGAAGTCGGCAGAGAGAGAGAGAGAGACAGAGAGAGACAGAGAGAGAGAAACAGAGAGAGAGAGAGACAGAGAGAGAGAGACAGAGACAGAGAGAGAGGGGGAGATGAGAGAGAAAGGGGGGAGTGGGGAGATAGATAGATAGATAGAGAGAGAGCTTTAAAGTAATAAAAATTAATTATGGTGCTTTCACAAATGAATACGTAGATTTGGACACGTGGCCGAATGGTTAGAACATTCGCATGCTGACTATGAGACCCAGGTTCGAATCTCACGATGGTCGATTTGTCAGCAAGGAGTCTACCTGATGTTATCAGACTAGAGAAAAGGGCCTGAAAACCATACAATTGGGTTGACGTGGTGAAACTGTAGAACCCTAAACGAAAGAGCTTGTTCAAATTGATGACCTTGTTCAAATTAAGTTGATCTTTCTTAGAAATTGTTACTGGTCAGCATAGTTGCAGTGTGGGTGTTGAATAAACACACCTGCAATAGGGATTGGCTAGCCGCCCTAGGAGACGGGTATCTGCGAATACATACATGGTATATGATACTCATCTTTTGTGCATATATATGTTTGTGTGGACATAATTACAAGAGTGATATGTGCGTTTTATGTTGAAGTTATATCTTGGAATACAGTTTTCTTTGAGAAATATAGAGGATATTATACACTGAAAGTGTTGACTGATGTAGTGTTGTTAATTTCACTAGAAATATTGTTCGTTATTTTTTAATAATTGTATTACTGGTGTTTTTACTATAAAAATGTATTTTTATATTTCATAGTGTTTTGTTTGTGTTTGAAACTTGAGAACAACAACAATTAAGAGAGGATTGCACGCTACTCAATACGTCCAATCTCCCGATAAGAGAACCTTGTGTCGGATTTAGTTAAGGACTAGTTAATACCATGCACACAAAAGGACTCGTAGGCGGGGGCGTCTAGAAAGACCTCCTCTGTTTGTTTTGTTTTACGGCACATCAAACGCAATGGTCCAGTTTTGGAATAAGTTCATAGAGACAAACATTCCTTGTATAATAAGTTTGGTAGAGAGAACTAAATGTTGTAGGTGCATATATTTGGAATATCATCATTCAATTACTCATATTTTTGTTTACAATCCCGTTTCTCTTAGAAAATATAATATCTTGGATAGTTTTGTTTTTTTGAAAAAGTCTATCAGATTGCTCTCTTGGTAATGTTTTCCTCGTGCTAGGTCAAATACTACAGAGTTCAACAATATATGTTTTACCGTAAATCTGTTTTGGCATGTAGTACATGTTGGGGTTTCTGCTTGCATTACGTGCCAAGACATCGTCCTGGGTAAGACGTTAAACTACATCCGCGTCCTGGGTAAGATGTTAAACTACGTCCAGCAGCAAGGCGTCTGATCAGGAGGTTTTGGGAGCGTGGAACCACCTCTTAATAGCAGGTGTTTCCATGTCCACCATGATCCGGAGTGGTAGCATCTGTTAGGGTCCCAGCTATGGGAAAATAGTTAACTATTACCAGCAATATTACTGAAAAAAAAATATTATCAGCAACACAATACTGAAGGAAATATATTACCAGAAACAGATTTTTGACAAAACAAAATATTACCAGCAATAAAAATTTTTTGTCGGCATTAAATAACCCATTGAGGTTGATATGCCGTTAAACAAAATAGACCAAACCAAACCATACCAAGACAGATTTACGGCACAGCATATATTGCTGGACTGTGTAAACTTCTGTGTGAGTTATTTAATAACGTTATTTAGCATTCAATTAGTTGTCAAGGGTTGGGATATGATTTAGAAGAAGAAAAATGGTAGACTTAGGGTTTTAAATAAACTCACAGATAAAAGGAAAATTAAACAGATACACGAAAATAAAATTGAATATTCAAAAGAAAATATGAACAAAAAGAGGCAATGAGACAAAGAGAGAGAGAGAGAGAAAGCGAGAGAAAGGGAAAAAGACAGAGAGAAAGAGAGAGAAAGAAAAAGAGAGACAAAGAGAAAGAAAAAGAGATAAAAAGAGAGAAAAAGAGAAAGAGGGTAGATATAGAGAGATAGAGATGGAACGATATAGACATAGAAAAGAGTGCTCAAATAAAAACTATTCTTTTGTACCAAATACAAGTGACGAGTAGTCATGCTATAATTGAGTGTGCCAATTCAAATAAACATTCCGCTCAGTATTTTATTTGATAACTTTAATAAACGTGTAACAGAATAATCGTGCCGCGAAGAAAATTAGCCAAATACAATAAGAATGCCGCATCAAATAAGCATTGTTCCCGGGGTGGCGGGACTCAGGAAATAATTTAATCATGCCGCACTTGTATTTGGTATGGAAAAGGATAAATTATAATTGAATACTGGGATATATTGGAACTAATCGGTGAGGGGAAGTTTGAAAATTTCATATCAACGGTGTTTATGATGTGCAAATTCGTTGATGTCGTGGAAAAGAGAAAAAGTGACGAGGCATTAATATATATATATATATATATATATATATATATATATATATATATATATAGAGAGAGAGAGAGAGAGAGAGAGATAAGATAAAAGCAGTCAATCAACATGAATATATCAGTCTGCCAACAACAACAGAACTTTCTCCCCATCTCTCTCTCTCTCTCTCTCTCTCTTTATATATATATATATATATATTGATTCATCATTATAGCTTTTGTTTTCCCCTTACGAAGGATCGTTTATTAATTTGAAACTTTTAAAACCATTTATTTTACATTCAACATCATCGCTTGATAAGACACCGTAGGTGTTGAAACAAAATGGCTATTTTTGTAGTGATTTTATAACATATTTATGTTATAATTTTTAAATAAATAGTTTATATATATATATATATATATATATATATATATATATATATATATATATATATATCAGCTCTTTTCGCATTCTTTATATCAGAACGTCATCTTAATGAACAATAGCAGTGAAGTTTCTCACCTTTCTACATACTGCTTCGTCGTCACAGTCGTTAATAACAATACAATAGCGACATTAATGTCACTGAACATGATATTGTGAACTATATCAGTAGGTTTATCAGGAAGAAAACAAATAATATCCTGGACATCACCATCACTTGAAATTATTCTATTCTCTGTCGCTTTCATAATCTGCTTCATCAACGATAAAATACAAATATGAAGTGTGTACTCACTACAAGGTAAATATTGTGTCCCTTCCAATCTCTCTCTCAGTTATAATTATTTTCCTACCATTTTTGGCACCCGTCTTGTTCGATAGATATCCTTGATTTCTACGTGTTATGTACATGTCATTATGCTGGTATTCTTTGGGAAGCTGAAAGTCTGAAATGATCTAGAGTGATGTCATGTGTAACGCCTATTGGGAACGTGGCCGCACAAAATGAATGCGATTTATTTATTTTTCAATGCGAATATGATAGACAAACGATGTAAACAAGGGAATTCTAACAACCACGCAGACGCCATATTGATTCTTGATAATGACTGCGAAGTTCAAAAGTATGAACTTCGGAAAGTTTATCCACAACTTCGAGCACAATACTGAACACATTATCCGAAAAAAGGAAAAAAAATAATAATAAATTTAACACAAATACCTTGTCGGTTCTCTTTTATGAAACTTATTTGTTGCATATATATATATATATATATATATATATATATATATATATATATATATATATATATATATATATATAGTTGTATATTTAGGCAGCAATCCTTCCTTTATGCATGTTTCATTAAAAACGACAGACAAGGTACTACGGTTGAGCTTTTTATTTAATTTTTCTTGTATTCTGACAAGAGCTTTGTTTTCTGGACAAAGGGTATGGATGAACTGTCCAAATGTTTTATATTTCTGAGCGCTTTCGGCTATACCTTTAGCCATTATCAATAATTCGATTTTTCAACTTAACTGAGTGTGTGCGTTCTGTATATGTATTAGTGCGTGGCAGGGATGTTTTTAATTTCCAAATACGGTTAGCACATTGTGGTTTTGTTCGTAGTTAATATTGTTAAGAGTTGGCTTTTTCTTTTTTATTATTAAAGCTTCCATTATTTTTAGTCTTTTTTTTGCAGGTGGATGCAGTTAATATATTTGTGTTTTCTACTAGTATGTTCCTAATAGAGTCTGGTAAATTTGTGTGTGCGTTTAAATGGGTTCTGATGGAGCTGTGATCAGATAGGTGTAACGTAAGACGTCTGGATAAGCATGTGGTTGTGTAACCGATCTAATTATTTATGTAATTATTTATTTATTTACCTATCTGATCACAGATAAGGCACAGGGAAGCTACATTACGGCGGTGGGGAAGTGAATGAAACAGAGCTGTCAGGACATAACTAACAATGTTGCTGATTCTTGATTTGAATTTCATCAAGAATATCCATATATCTCTAGCAGATGCACCGGGAAAATATTTGGCAACAATATTTGAAGCATAGACAAACACTAGACTATATTTTTGATATATTCTAGCGGGAAAATGTCTAGTATGACAGAGTGAGCCAACATTGTTGATTCAATATAATGCTTCCACATCATGCCATCCTAGTATGTAGAGCCTGAGAAGGTGCAACGAGTCACTCACTTGGAGGTTACCATCAGCCATCCTAATGGGAGGATTAATAGAAAGAAGTTTCGTTCTGGGGGCGTTAAAATTAACAGAGATTCCTTTTGCATCAAAGCAGAAAGTTTATAGATATGTTGAAAAGATAAATAAAAAATAATCAAAAGATAACATGTTCTGGTTTTTATTGAAACTTTCATAAACGAAAAATTCCTACTCATATACCCTATATATATATATATATATATATATATATATATATATATATATATATACTAACTATTGGCAGTGAAGGGATATTTATTGGGCCTTCATCACAGTAGATAGAGAGGAGTAGATGCAATAGGCAACAATAAACTACAGAAGAACACAATACCGATCGCTCAATTTACGTAGAGCATCAATGTTTAAGCTTACCTTTAAAAGTTCAACGATAATTCTTCTGCCAATACTTGATTTTAATACAATTTGATGTACATTGGTCCTTCCTTTCTGTACAAACAATTATTTTTATTTCATGGGTGGATTTCTCAGTTAATTTCGATTATTCCCAAATGTATTTCCAAGTTATAAAAATTGTCATCGCACCCCAAAAAATCGTCTCAAAGAAATCATTTAAAAAAAATCAACGAAAATAATCACAGTCATGAAAACTTGGGAATCCAAAATTTAAGGATTGTGGGTTAGGATCCGGGTCGAAATGTGTTTTTTATTTTTTAGTTTTTTTATTTGTTTATGGAGTCGGCCTGGTTCCAAAATAGTATGATATGATGGGTTACGGCCTTAGAAGTAAAGGAGAAAAGACGGGAAATTTTATTTAGAAAAACTAATTTGAGAACAGTAATTTTTTCATTTGAACATGAGCTATTGCAAATTACACAGTTGTGTCCCTTTAGAAGTAAAGTTGAAAAAGTGTGACACAGTGACATTCTCATTTATCACACACACACACACACACATATATATATATATATATATATATATATATATGTAAATTCTGTATATTTGGCAGCATATCTTCATTTAAGCATGTCAGATTAATCATTTTAGACATGTTTTTTTAATTAATTTTGTTAAGTTTTGGTTTTAATTTTTAATAAAGATGGCTTTGAGAATTCATAGTTTCTCTTTATTACGTTTTTGGTGAAGTATACGGTTATTGTTGACTAATATACTTCTCAATTATATATATATATATATATATATATATATATATATATATATAAATATCTTCGTTAAAATTAAACGTTTTAAACAGTTTTTCTTTAAAAAAAAACAAGCAACCTAAAACCTACAACGAGGATTCATTTCTTAACTAAGTTACCGTTTCTACATTACAATAAGGAAAAATTTACGATAAGGAAAAAATTTAAAAAATTACCAATTGTGGCTTTCTGCATGATCAGAATTCTTAAGCGTTTGACCACAAAGACAAAAATTTACTTCTGACGTACATCTAATTGTCCGAGCCATAATAACCCTAAAGATGATGTTGTGAATATATCGAAAGTAGTCGGAAAAATAAAATCATACCTTCCTTGCACTCTTTAGTCACGAAACAACAAAGATGTGATTACGAAAGGATCTTATTAAAAATAAACAAACGCAAAATGTCTAAATTGTTTAATGGGACATGCTTATCTATCTATCTATCTATCTATCTATCTATCTATCTATCTATCTATGTTTATCTGTTCTGATCTATCTATCTATCTATCTATCTATCTATCTATCTATCTATCTATCTATCTATGTATGTTTATCTGTTCTGATCTATCTATCTATCTATCTATCTATCTATCTATCTATCTATCTATCTATCTATGTTTATCTGTTCTGATCTATCTATCTATCTATCTATCTATCTATCTATCTATCTATCTATCTATCTGTCTATCTCTACATACATACATACATACATACATAAATATATATATATATATATATATATATATATATATATATATATATATATATATATATATATATATGAGTCACAAGTCATTGTGGACGAAGTTCAAATTTCTGCTCATGCCAGATGATGATTTGGTTGTTTTGTTTTAAGGCTTAGCAACTCCTTTTGGTTCATTTAAAACTGAATAGCTACTCTGGTCCACTTAGCATATTTGTACGATCAACCAGAGGTGGGTCTATTAGTTTTGAACAAACAAAAATATAATATTAAATAATAATAATAATGACATTTTTTTTCAAAACTGCTCAGTGGAAAATGTGATGATACCATTTCTGACATTAGGTCCCTCGTCGTGACCCGGATAGAAATGAGTCTACACCAGAAATCAAAGGAAATAAAACAATTATTATTATTATTATTATTAAAATACAAGTATATTGAAGTAGAAATCTCAAGAATGTGGCACATGAAAACATTGATAATTTTAATTGTGGTTGGTGCCCTCGATTTGATTAGAAAAGGCTCTGATAGATTAATTGAAGAGATCTCTGGTAGTCCATGCCTTAAAGAAATGCAAAGATAATATTCGCACATACAGAGCTCACACCTGACGAAGAGCTTTATCAATGTAAACTGTGTGCCATCTTAAGTTCAATAATGTTCAGTGAAAATATCATAATGCCATTTCTGAACTAAGATCTTTGGTTGGGACCCAGAATAAAAATGATACACAGCATAAATTCAAGGGAATTTTTAATAATTATAATAATAATAATAATAATAATAATAATAATCTACCTGGAGCCTCGTGGCAAATACTGTCTATGTTGTTTATTTGATCAAATTGTTCCACTGGGTGTGGTGATTGGCCCAACACCCAGTCTCTGTGTTCTGAGGAAGGTTGGTTTTCTCTCAGGATTTTTATTTCGTTTAACGGTCACGTTTCTTCAAGCTAAAGAGTTCAACACACGCAACAATCCTTCTCTTAAACCCAAGGCCAAAACAGTCCAGTCTACTGTATTATTTTATCGATAATTGAGTGGAGAAAGCAAGAAATTCAATCTTGGCTCAGTGATTACTCTTTACAAGCCTCTAAACATCTATCCCCCTTTTTACATTAACTTACTTTTACGAAACCAGCCATTGTAAAATGAATTAAAAATAATTAAGATAATAAATTAATTATTTATTTGAGATTCCTTCTCCTTTTCGTGACTTGCCGACTAAAATAATTCAATGGCCTAATCTCCCGCCGACTCGAAAAAGAAAAAGAAAACAAAGAAATTAACAATAGAAATAACATGAATTAATAAAACATTGTTTATTCATATTAATGTACCAAGCATAAAAATTAACCCGAGGAAAAATCCAAAATGCATTTCGGAATGAATCTGAGGCTCATTTCATATTTTTGTAACACGTTCTAAATTATTTTTTTACCTTTTAAAAACATCTTTTTTTTCTACTTCCTTATTTGATGTTGACGATGGATTCGTTCACGCTTGACCATGACACATCAAATAAGAGACAACAAAATGGATGTTACAGACAAATATCTTAGATATGTCTGCTAATTTGTCTCGATGATCAGCAATCATTGTTTTTTTTCTTGACTTCATTTTTCCAATATTCTCAGTTAAGCTACAAAACACCCGCATCTCTTTCTTGTCGATCGGCATGACTACAATCCTCATTATCATCGTTATCCCAACAAAAATAATGAATCGACCACCGCCATAGCTATCATGATCATGGTCATCACCATCACGGGCATCGCCTTTAGAACCATTACCAGCAATACAAAGGTTTCCACATCCTGCTAACGTTATTATTGCTTCAAGCAAAAACATTGTTATCGCTATCATCATGAACAGAAAAAGGCCGCTTTAATAAAGTCTACCGAGAAAAAAATCTACCCTCATCATGAAAGTCATCTTTTTTTCTTTTAATGTTTATCTCTGTTTACTACTCTTTCTCTCTCTCACTCACTCTCTAATATGTTTATCATCCTTCTTTTCATGCTGTTTTTCTTTCGTCTCTATTTTTCTTTCATCTTCTACGATGTAACTCTGAACAGTCCTCAGCCTGGCAAAAATGATTACCCACTAACACGTAAAGAAAAAAAAAAAAAGTAAAAAAAAAACGTAAAAAAATAAACATGTTTGGTTATTTGTTATGATTTTGGAATATGGGTCAAAGCCAGGAACTTTCCAGCACCCGTCAGATTGTTATTGTCAAATTCACGTCTTCCATCTTCATCACCTCATTCTCTTTTTGTTTTTAATCTTTTTTTCCTCCTCCTCATGCGTGGTTCCTGTAAAGGTCTCCGCATTTTCATGAAGACATCCAAAATGGTTCGGGTGAAGGAATTCTTCTTCTTTCTTGTTTTTACGACATTTCTTTCAGCTAAATTTGTTATCCGTCTTCTTTTTAGGCTTTTTTTTTTCTTTTTTGTTATCTTCTTTTCTTTCATCATTAAATCTTAATTTTTCTTCTCCTTCTCAGCGAAATTTCCTTCGCCTATTTCATTTCTCTTCCTCTTTTCCTTTCTCTCTTCATTTCTTCTTCAGGTTCCTGCACGGCTCCAATAAGTAACTGATTCCTACCGCCATCCTCTACCTTTACAAGAGCCAGGTCAGGTCGAACATGGAGTACTCTTACCATATATGGATGAGGAGCTGCGCAACCTTCACCTTCCAATTTCGATGGAGTTCAAAAGCGTCTTCGCTACGTTGTGGGTGACAAGTTTTCCTCTCAACAATCACTTTCTCACAGACGAAATGTTACAAAACACTCACTGCTTTATAGTTAATTCCATGGAAAGTGCCCAGGCGAACTATATTCCTTAGTTCCACCAGTTCAAACCTATTTTCCAGACGCAAGAAAATGCTCAAACCCATATGCAAACCACCATTATTTATCTATTCCGGAAGAAATAAAATGTTTATAGACCCAAATATAAATGAGCAATTTTTACCTATTCCCCATGAAATAAAATCCTTAACGGCTCAAATATAATCAACCAATATTTACCTATACCTGAAGCAATAAAATACTTATCGACTCAAATTGAAACGACCATTGCTTTCCTATTTCTGAAGCAATAAAGTATTTATAAACTCAAATATAGACCACAAGTATTCACATATATCCGAAGCAGTAAAATTCTTATAGCCGCAAATATAAATAAGCAATTTTTACCTTTTCCCGAAGCAATAAAATGCTTATAGCCGCAAATATAAATAAGCAATTTTTACCTTTTCTCGAAGCAATAAAATGCTTATAGCTGCAAATATAAATAAGCAATTTTTACCTTTTCCCGAAGCAATAAAATGCTTATAGCCGCAAATATAAATAAGCAATTTTTACTTATTCTCGAAGCAATAAAATGCTTAAGGACTAAAGTAAATGCATCCATTATTTACTTATGAACTAACGAAGTAAATGTGTATAAACTCAAACATTAAACAACAAATAGTTACCTAACCCAGAAATAAGTAAATTGCGATAGCACCAAATATAATAATAATAATATTTTTCGGCATTAAATATCCCAAACACGCTTAACATGACGTCTTGGTAATACCAGGTACTGTAGGCTTGGCTGTACGGCTGGTGTAATGGCTAATGGCTCAGAATTGTTAATGGGAGAACCGAGTTCTAATTCCAGTTGGGTTCGTTATATTCACTTACATGCAAATACCCCTGAGAAAGGTACAGATCTTCCTCTTCCTAGTGATACAAGGCTTATTAATTAATCGATAACCGAAGGGATCCAATTATCGATTAATTAGTAAACCTTGTATCACTGACTCATTATTATCTACAAATAAAATATCTTACAATCTAAAAATATTTTCTTTTTTTTTTTACTACATTTCTTTCAGCTAAATTTTCATCTGTCTTCTTTTTATGCTTTTTTTTTTCTTTTTTGTTAGCTTCTTTTCTTTCATCATTAAATCTTTTTTTCTTTCTTTTCTTCTCCTTCTCAGCGAAATTTCCTTCGCCTATTTCATTTCTCTTCCTCTTTTCCTTTCTCTCTTCTTTTCTTCTTCAGGTTCCTGCACGGCTCAAAGAAACCTGCAATGGCTAGATTAGCCGGAGAAAACGAATCAGTCAATGAAAAGAAAACTCACTTAACATACAAAATCAACCGACGCAAATCTTTTGAATAAATCAGTATCAAGATTTTTTGTTTCGTCATACAGCAACAACAATAACAACAACAGCAATAATAAATAATTTTATGTTCACCCTCGGGTGCTTTATACTTTCTAAGCCTTTTTTTTTTCCACAGGTTTGCCTTATAAATCGATACGTGATTTATTTCGATTTCAATAGTTTTCTCAGAATTTTTAGACCTTCTGACGTTAGTAAATAGAATCAGAATATTTACATCACCCACCTTCTCCTCCTTCTCATAAGTGACGCTAATATCAACATTATGACCTACACCATTCATTTAACTCTTATCTTACGTGCTGAACTAGAATTTAATAACAGTTCTTCAGATCAGAAATAATATCAAGTTGTTAGCCATGATCGTATAAAATTAGCAAAACCGCCTATATTATGTTCGTGCTCAAAGGTTATAAAGAAAACAATTGCTTATGTAGAAAACTAAAACTACCATTTCCAGCTAGATTGAAAAGCAATAAACAGTAGTAAAAAAGATAAAACACTTCCTCAAATCGCACCCTGAAAAGAATTTTAAATCGAAAAAATATACATTATTTACGTTATTCGGACTATTGTCCTCATCTTTGTCGTATTTATTACAACGTTTCGGCCGTTGTATGCTCCGGCCTTCTTCAGGTGGTTGGAATGTCGAACTGAACCCTTTATTTCGCTCACTGGGGTAGACTGTTCTAGTTCCACGTGCCATGTTTGATGGAGGTCAATTATCAGTTATCTCCTGTTAATTTCCCTCTGAAAGTTCTCCACTGCTTTAACCGGGTATTGAACTCCTACTCTTTGGGTCCTGTCACTGGATCTAACCAACGCTTTTATCCACTTATCCTTGAGGACATCTGTGCATGAATTTCAACTATTATCTGGATCTTTTCTTGTTTACCCCTACCCTGTTCTGGTCTGTTTAGAAGCCGGTGTCTGTGGTCCTGTTGAATTTCAACGCCACATGGATGTTATGCGTTTCATTCTCTAGGACTTATTCTTGACCAACAGGTCTGCATAATATAAATGTATTCATTTTGACCAACATCGGCTGATTATGTTGTTCACAGTTTCAACTAACCATACAGTTTACACTTGCTGTTTTCCTGTGTTTTGTTTCCCTTGATAAATCGTTGATCCTTGTGATGTTGTTTTGGGTTGTTATTAAGAGCAACTTAGCTTCGATTTTAAGGTTTCTTCTGCGTAGACATAATTCATGTCTATTTATCGTATGCCATTTCATCGAATTTTTTACTGCGGGGATTGAACTCACACTCTTTGGGTCTTGTCACTGGATCTAACCAACGCCTTTATCCACTGTGTCATGTGTCTTTGAAGATATCTGGGTATGAATTTCTTGGTATTATAAACCTAATGTCTGCAAAAACCATTTTCCCCAGTGCTCATATTGCAATTTTGCTGTTGTCATTGCATGTTTTTACCAGCGCTCATATTGCAACTTTTGTTGTTATCATTGCTTTTCTCTGGCACTCCTTATTACTGGTTCCCATATTGTATTTATTTCTATGCTTGGTCGGCTCAGGAGATTTTTGTGGCCTAGCATTTTTGTGTCTTGTTCGACATTCCAACCACCTGAAGAAGGCCGGAGCATACAACGGCCGAAACGTTGTAATAAATACGACAAAGACGAGGACAATAGTCCGAATAATGTTAATAATATACATAATACCTCATCTCAGAAATATAGACAGACTCCGAAAAAATATATATCAAATAACAGTCCATTCGGCGTCCATTTAATTTTCAACTAAAGAAACCAGATAAACTTTACGTTTCTTACTCGCACCCCCCTACCTTCAGCAAGAACAATGAAACAAAAGAAATAAGGTAAGTTTTGTGGTTTCTGTTGTAACTCGTGGCGATGTGAGCTTTTATATTCTGTTTAATCTCTCGCTTATTTTTAACAAATCAGTATTAAGTTGGTCAGATATAGAAAGCCTCATCTGGGATTCCATTAAATCTTAGCGATTATTTTAAGTCAAAGTTAATTCAACGCAAAGGTTAGCAGAATAAAGCCGCCATACAATGGCTACGCCAACCTTGAAAACAAAACAAAAATCACGTAGTTAAAAACTTATTTTTGATTTACTGAACATTTTAGACACAAATATAAGTAAAGGTCATACATCTCGCTAAACATTGGTTCACACCGAGACACCAATGTTTTGGCCGGAAGAGACCTTGAATGGTGTGTTAAAATCCAGAATGGTGATGATATTTCATCATTCTAAAAACAATATTTACACAAGTGATGAATGATAAGAATATTTCACTATCCTGGAAATAAAGACAAAAATTTCATCAGTATCTGTCAATATTTCTGAGATGTGGTATTATGTACACTATTTACATTATTCGGACTATTTTGTCGCCATATTTATTACAACGTTTTGGCCGTTGTACGCTCCGCCCTTCTTCAGATGTTTGGAATGTCGAACTGAACCCTTCATTTCGCTCCCTGGGGTAGACTGTTCTAGTTCCACGTGCCATGTTTAATGGATGTCAGTTATCAGTTATATCCTGTTAATTCCCCTCTCCAAGTTCTCCACTGCCTTAACCGGGTATTGAACTCACACTCTTTGGGTCCTGTCACTGGATCTAACCAACGCCTTTATCCACTGTGCCATGTGTCCTTGAGTGAGCGAAATAAAAGGTTCAGTTCCAACCACCTAAAGAAAGCCGGAGCGTACAACGGCCAAAACGTTGTAATAAATATGGCGACAAATTTGAGGACAATAGTCCGAATAATGTAAACAGTGTAAAAAGTTTCATCATCTAAAAAAACCTGGCCACTAGTGATGATATATGATGATGATATTTCATCATCCTAAAAATCTAAAAATTCATCATTATAAAAACGACCATTTCACCACAAGAAGAACACTAGGGTCAGGGCAATAGAGTAGAATAGTAGCATTATTGAAAAGAACAACACAGGCGTCTCTTCTTCGCTCCGTAAAATACACAGTTAACGGTCTCAAACGCTACCCTCAACAACAAAATTCTCGAAACAAGCAAAATCAAGTAAGCACAAACTTTTAAAGAAACAGAAGATATAATAACACTGAGAACATTTTTCACAGAAACAATACCAATATTGTAATTGGCATCAGGAAAAGAAAAATAGACATTCTTGTCATTAATTTCAACACGTGTCCCAAGGCCTCATTGCTGTTATTGTTGTACGTTTTATTCATTTCATTTTCAATATAAAAAATAAAAAAAAGGATTCTTCTATCAACTACTGCTTCAAATAACAACGGGTGACTTACATTAACACAAGTCAAGTGGAACCCCGTTACAGGTGCACTTAACATCCAAGCAATCTTATCTAGGAGATAAATAAATTGGAAATAGAATAAGCTGCACTAGGAGTAGTTTTGTTTACGAAGTAAGATGATAAAAATCCTACAAGAGGCTACATTAACCTAAGAACTCGACTCATGATTTTAAATAGCCTCGTTAGATCGAGTCACTCATAACAATGTCACGCATGGCGTCCTACTTGCACAGAAATGTCAGCTAAACACAACCATTTTCTCAGATCAATGATTAGAATAGCTTCCAGTGAATGAGTCCTGAAAGTCTTAGAGAAAACCATACATCAAATATCGTGGACAGACTACACAGAATCACAAAGAAATGTGCCAAATAGGGGAAACCATAATAACTGAAGTTTTTCAACAGAAACAAAACGATAAAATGGCTAGTGCAGGTCAGAAGAAGAAACAATAATGACATAAGATGTTGGATTTTGACACTACTTGAAACAAAAGATTACTAAGGAAACCTTCATTACTAGAAGGAGCAATGGCAGTTAGTGGGCACGAGAAACCTGTTTATCCCGATGTAGTTAAAACAGAAAGCCCGATAAATAAACTTAAAGATAACCTTTATTACACTTTATCAATACACGTGGAAAAAAATCAACTGTTTATATCAACAGTCGATTGTTCCATTCTCAATAAGGGTGAAAGAGAGATCTCAACTACTTCTGAATACTACACCTGAGATAATGCTAACTGTTCGGTGCAGTGAATACCGTTTGTTTCCTGGATGAAAACGGTTGATCTCACCATTAGCATTTCAAAACCACCAACATTGAACTCAATACTTATCAATTTAGTTCAAAGTTATTTCTTTTGCACATAAATAATAAAACATTGAACATGTTCTTCATTATATATTATTTTATATCTATTTTTACTCCCGTTACTTGTGAACATTTCACGGCTTTCTTATTTTAATACAGGATGATTCGTAATTATGTATTATGTTAATCAGTTAATGACTGAATAAGTTATTTGCGAGTTCCACAACGATAAAATGCCCGCTGAAATTCTTCTACTGCATAATGAAATATATGAGTTACACAACGTTAAAAAAAAATATTGAAATAACAAACATGAGTAAGAACACCGGTCGTTATTTATGAAGTAAGGACAAATGAAAAATTAAAAATGACCAGGTTTTAACTTCACTGAAGCAGACGTGAAACGCATGAGAGCTTTATCGTTTTTATCTTTCTTTCTTTTTTTATTATTATATAGGCTTTATTTTTTTCGCATTAAATCCAAACACTGATCCATCATTTATCTGAGGTAAGGGCAGGGCAGGGCAGGACGTAACGCATGTGCTAACTTACTAACTAAAAGAGGGGGCAAAAAGGAATTATAATATGATTATATAATTCAGCGCGTGAATGAATTTTCTCCCCTTATTATAACACAGCGTTAGGTTTGGTTTTGTTTCGATATTTTGATTTTATGACTTGTTACCCTAGTTGTATTATTTAATGTCGGTAAATACTGGGCGAGTCTCGCTGAGTCATTAACGAATGGCATCGTTCTTGGTTAGATAATTATTGCTCGGTTACATTTAGGTCTCCAAATATTTAATAGTTTCAGGGAAGGGAGAATAAGACTTCGATAGATAGATAATTTGAACAAACTGAAAATAGATAGATCTGAACAGACTGATACATACATACATATATATATATACATACACACACACACACACACACACACACACACACACACACACACACACATATATATATATATATATATATAGATAGATAGATAGATAGATAGATAGATAGATAGATAGATAGATAGATAGATAGATAGATCTGAGCAAACTGAGATAGATAGATAGATAGATAGATAGGTCTGAGCAAACTGAGATAGATAGATAGATAGATAGATAGATAGATAGATAGATAGATCTGAGCACACTGAGATAGATAAATAGGTAGGTAGGTAGATATATAGATAAATAGATAGGTCTGAGCACACTGACATAGATAAATAGATAGATAGATAGATATAGTTCTAGCCTTACTGTATGCCCCATACATTAGGACTTGTGCAACATCTGACCTCTCTTTAGAAAATCACCTTTAGGCACTTCGACGTGATGTAATGGTTAGAAAGCTTGTGTCGCTACATCAGTTACGACTGAGTAGTAAGTTCGATTCACACTGGGTTCTCAATATTTTGGTCTTATTCCAAGTCTAAGCTACTCTTAGAAAATCATCATAGACTGGTATCTTGGTAGGTAGGCACCCACTTATCGTGCTAGATAATAGTAGCACCTTGTTTGGTCGAGATTCAGTTGATTTTGAGCAGCGTCCGGAGGGGTTTAAACATTGCAGGCCCTGCACGGCAGTCTGTCCTGAAGGTGTGGCAGATGAAGCTAGAATTTGAATGAAGTTCTGAGATCGTCCTCTCTGCTTTCTCCGTTGTCTTATGAGCTCCAACTGTTGGTTTCACTTTTTCCCGCTCTTCATTACTCCTCATTGAACAGCATGGCGCCAGCCACTGTGATCATCTGTAAACTGTTCTCAGCTCCCAGTCGATAACTGTGATTTTCATGTCCCACCTGCAGACGTTCCTGAAACGTAGTGTAGGGCGGCGTAACGGACAGTCTCCCGTAGCCATCTCATTATATATAATGACTTTTGGTATACGGATGTCATTCATTCGATGTAGATGACCCAGACATAGAAGACAACTTAGACACAACAGAAGACAGATACCTAGATAAATAACAACATTTAATATAGTCAAATTGAGAGTTAGACAGGATATATTTGAAGAGGTTCATAGCTAGATATATTTAAAAAGGCTCAGATATATAGATAGACAGATAGATCGATAAACTTGAAAAGGCTTATTGACAGACAGATCGATAGATATGAAAATGCTCATAGACAAACAGATTGATAGATTTGAAAGGGCTCATAGATAGATACATCGATAGATGTCAGCACCCGCTCGCATCCGGGCATCGGGATCGACATTTTCTCTCCCTGTTTTCTTTATTTGCTCTGGTGGCGGAGGCTGAGATGGATGTCAGTCAAAGAGAGTTTGACATGAGCATTAGCGTTAATTTGATTTTAGTGGACAACTCTACGCGACAGAGAAGCCCAAACGCTTTGCCAGAAGTGCTTCAGAGATAGATAGATAGATAGATAGATAGATAGATAGATAGATTGATAGATCGATGTGGAATGAGATAGATGTGTAAATAGATAAATATATAGATAGATACGGAAGAGGTGTGTAAATAGATAGATAGATAGATAGATAGATAGATGTGGAATGAGATAGATGTGTAAATAGATAAATATATAGATAGATACGGAAAGAGATGTGTAAATAGATAGATAGATAAATAGATAGATAGATAGATAGATAGATAGATAGATAGATAGATAGATAGATGTGGAATGAGATAGATGTGTAAATAGATAAATATATAGATAGATACGGAAAGAGATGTGTAAATAGATAGATAGATAGATAGATAGATGTGGAATGAGATAGATGTGTAAATAGATAAATATATAGATAGATACGGAAAGAGATGTGTAGATAGATAGATAGATAGATAGATAGATAGATAGATAGATAGATAGATAGTGACATGTCCCAGAAAGGGATATATTTGTTCGAAGAAGCAAAGTGGTTGTTGACTACTGTAACCGGGTAGGACAATCTAGCAGGTGATCGTAATGAACTTGGTCCTCGTCGTAGTGGTAGGCAATAGGCGTAGACAATAGGCAAAGACAATAGGCGCCGTCCATGTATCTCTACACCAGGCTGTATTTATGGCTGACACCACCCAATCATCTTACTGTAAGGGGGAACCAGGTGTATGCATATTCATTACATCAGATAGATAGATAGATATATAGATAGATAGATAGATAAAATAGAAAATAAGTAACGGTACTTTATCAGATTTTGCAGAGCGCGAAACCTTTCAAAATACACAGACCTGTTTTGGGAGGCATTTTCTTTGAATGACTGACAGAAAGCTTAACGTGCCGTGAGTATTCCCGCTAAAAGACACCTAATCTTGTGAAAACAAGCATTCAGCAGATTGGGATCTTTATCACTGACCACGCATAGTAAAGGAAAATGTCGCCGAAGAGGAAATCTCAAGAAATCCATTTCCAATTCACCAAATTATTGCACTTTTTCTCAGCTATCTTCGTTCGTGACTTTAAATCCACAGAAAAAAATAACAGGATTTAAGCCGCTTACAAAAAACAAGAAGAACATTTTTAAATCCACATCGAAATTGATCCGCTCTTCATAGCAACTGCGTGATCATCTTTAACGTTTGCTGCATTTTTGTTATTGTTGTTGCTCTATGTTATCAATTGAAAGCGAATAATTTAAAAAACAAAAAAACAAAATAAAAACGGCACTATAGACCTTTCACCCTAATTTAAATATGAACACGCTTAAAATCGAGGAAAAAGCATGTACTGAAGAATTTTGTGCATTCAGTATGCCCGTCTTATCTGCGGCCGATCTTTTCCAAGACCGAACTACAGGGTGATTGAAAAGTAGCTCTCTGTTTTATGCACGGTGGCCTCTCCGGTCTAACTATATTTTTTACAAAGGGATAGTTCATCATAAATAAAATGCTGAGTCACTTTTCAATCACTTTGTATACAGAGACATGCCAATAAATTTATTGTCTATTGATGCAAAAAAAAAAAAAGAAAACATTTCTTTACCGAAACGATCATATATAGTCCAGCTTGATGTAATTCTTTGTCAATGCCTTTAATTCCATTTCCGCATGAGAATACCATGTGTTGTGAGCTTCGATGTGCGGGTGATGTAATGGGTAATGATTCGGAATGGTTAATCGGAGAGCCGAGTTCAAATTCCAGCTGGATTCCTTATATTCACTTACGCGCAAATACCCTTGGGAAAGGCATGAATTCACCCCACTTCTTGTATCACCTATGGGTTGATTAGCAAGCCATGTATCACTAAATCGTTTTCTCAAAAAAAACTTCTTACAATCTAAAAATATTTTCTGGCTTTAAATAATCTGCAATGGGTTGTCAAGCTGTGGAAAACGCATCAACCAAAATCAAATTAATTCCTTGGCGAATATAAATAACGAAAATCGAATAATATACAAACTTTCCGATCAAAGTCCACATAAAAACTCGGGGGAAGGATACAGACTTGTTGATTCAATTTCTTATTCACGTAATTCAAAGCGTTTTTTTTCTAAGTTATTAAGGTTTTCTGTGACCAGAAAGGGTATAAAAGCTCACCTAAATTCAATGTTGTTAACTATAATTTATAGAAGGGAAATCAACTTCATTTTCAACAACATCAGTTTAACGGGAGATTTTTGATTACGCGGTTAAAAAGATTTGGATTTTTTCCTTGAAGTAAGTTTAATTTTTTTGTTTCCGACTCGCCTACAATTGATAAAGTGTTCTAGTGATTCGATATGCTAAATAATCTTTTGAATATGAAGAATTTAAAAGAATCTCATGTACTTACTAGTTTTTCTTTTCCTTTGTTTTCAGTGTGTCCTCTTGCCTTATCATGCTGGAGAAAAAAAAACCGTTTTCGATTTAGTAAAGCACTTTCGATGTAAGGCTTCGTTTTCCGATCAAATTGCTAAAAGATGTTGGTCCTTCCCTGTTCCAGTCGATCGTAATGTGAGATACATTTCATTATATTCCATCAAGAACAAAGCAAGTCCTTCTGTGGATAATCCTGGTTTAACTGTTGGCACTAGCTTCTTATTTTGTGATAACCATTGTCTTTTTCGTTCAGTGTCGACATGGAAATCATGTAAATATACGATGCAGAAATGAAAGGATGGCTTTACTGATTAAAGATCTGCTGCAGTTGATGCAACGTTGTGTTCGGGTTTCAAGCAAAAAACTCATGATGAATTCAAATTCTTTCTACGCAAGTTTTCTCAATTCGCTTATGATGTTTGGGAACAGTTGACAAGAGCACACGTTTTTTTTTGTTTGTTTTTTACCCCAAATCTCTTGTGTTTTAAGGTGGATCAAATTTATTAATCTCTCTCAAAAGTTCTTCATCCAGGTTGAGACCACATTCAGAGCGAAGCCTGTTGGATACGTCGCAACCGCCTATTTACAATCTGTTAAAATTGTACAGGTGACATGTACGAGTTTTCACTGCATCTGTTTACACTGTAAATACCGCTATCTTTAATCATCATCATTCCTCCTCCTCCTCTACATCATCATCATGATCATCATCATCTGCTTCAATCGTCGTGAGGGGGACCTAAAGGTAGAAGAAACAGACAATCCCTTCCCGGATTATCTATTGGCGGTGGCTTACAGGAGTTCAGGCATTGACATGCCCATCCACTCTTTGATGATGTCTGATCCCATTGCATTGCCGTCCCCACTGGCTCCCGTCTTCAACAGTACCTTGGATGATGGTGTTTCAGAGGCTGTTATGCCGTGTGAAGTGATACAGTAAGCAATGACGAATATGTTGCCTTTGTAAAGTTATTGTAAAGTTACAGATCTTTCCGTAACTGATCTAGCGAGACAAGCTTGCTAACAATTACACCACGTCGAAGGGCTCATACCAGATGTTATGCAGATTAGCATTTTCATAATAAAATTTGATATTAACCGATGTTAATAAACATTTCTGAATATACGTCCGACCTTTAATAGTAGTATTACCTTTCCAACCTGATACAGTAAGCAATGACGAATATGTTGCCTTTGTAAAGTTATAATCCCCCATGGTGGGAAACCCTGAAATGCATCAGAAATGACACTCTGTCTGATAGAAGAGATCATAAAATAAATCTACCTATGTTTTCGGTATTATTCAACTTTGGTCCTGACTTGGTTGACTGACTTATATTTACTAGCGGTGAAATACGCAATTGCTTTCCGAACGGCCTACTAATGGATGACTACTTGATTCGGAGTACGCCTCTCTAATAGGGTGGCTAGCTAATCCATGTTGCCTACTCGGACACATTTTACTCAGACGCGATTTTTTTAACATCCCAGTTTATACTACAACTATGCTGATCTGACCTTACTTTCTGTGAGAAAATGCTTAATCTGGTGGGATCAATAGTTTTGAACCAAGCCGATACGCTCAAATATTCGTTCTTGTTGAGCTGCAACTTCGGGCTACCACAACCATCGAGGATTTCCGGATAGCCAGTTTAGGTCATAAGTCTTAGATGGACCCGGGATCTGGTTTTCGGGAACTCCTCAACTGTCCAACACACTGGGATACTCTTCGAAGACCGATAATATAAGGAAATCGCCTGCTTGGTGTGGATTCGAATACGAGCCTTATGTTTAGAGGAATAATAGTCCAATCACTAGTCCTGGGTATGACGATAAACTACATCTGGCAGCAGGGCCTCTGATCGAGAGATTGGAAGCTTTGGAAGCGCGAACATTATCAAAGAGTGGATGGGAATGTCAATACTTGAACTCCTGAAAGCCACAGCCAACAGATCATCTTGGAAGAGGTTGTCTGTATCTTCTACCCTTAGGTCCCCCTCACGACGATTGAGGCAGATGATGATGATGATGATCATCATCATGTGGAGGAGGAGGTGGTACCCCTTGGTACCCCCTCACGACGATTGAGGCAGATGATGATGATGATCATCATCATCATGTGGAGGAGGAGGTGGTACCCCTTGGTGCCCCTCACGACGATTGAAGTAAATGATGATGATGAGATGGAGGAGGAATGATGATGATTAAAGATAGAGATGGAGATGTTAGAGTCCCGGCTATTGGCAAATAATGAACAATTAAACAAAAACAACACTATGAAAGTATAACAATCCATATTTATAGTAAAATTACCAACAACACATTTAACTTGTTCAAAATATACTTAGTTGAAGCCATAAGATTGGGTTAAAAGTATTTACATTTCGGTATTACATGACTAATACAGGTTGATATGCTAGACCCCACCCGCTAAAAAAATCCAATTACTCAGCTAATACATTATCTACTTAATAGATTTCATTTCGTTAATAAACGTCTAAAATGTTTCGATTGTGTCAATGGCGAATTTTCAGGCAAAGCGTTGAGGAAAACTAACAAAACAAAGAAATGCGACAAGAAAAAGCGAAAAATGCGTGTAACAAATTTGAAATTTGGCGTAGCGAAGGGAAAAACTATTTGAAATCAGATGAATTATTAAGTGCGCTATTCTTTCTTTTTTTCTGTCTGTAGTCAATTTGTTTGTCAGTTGAGCTCCTACAGTTGCAGTCGATACAATTTATATGATTTTATAGAACGACCAATCAAAAGAAAGTAATATAATACCAGATGTTGTTATGGTGATATTCAAAGTATGGCGTAGATGTGGCTCAAACGCGAGACAAGACTGCTAACCGTTACATGACGTCTAGGTGCATATAATGATTTTCTTAACGTACCTTAGATGTGGCACAAGGCTGAAAGCATTGAGTACCCAGTGAGGAACAAACTCACTCTTCAGTCGTAACTGATCTAGCGAGACAAGCTTTCTAAACATTACACCAATTCCAAGTTCCTTAAATTTTATTAGCTTAACTTGGATGTGGGACAAAGCCGAAGAGGTGTCCCACCCAGTGAGGATCGAACTCAATATTCTGTCGTGGTGTGCTTAGAAAGACAAGCTTGTTAACCACTTGACCATATCGAAGTGCTCTAATTGAATTTCTTAGCATAGCTAAGTTGTGGCACAAGGTCTAAAGTATGGGGCACTCAGTGAGGATCAAACTCACTATTCAATCGCAATTGATCTAGCATGACAAGCTTGCTAACAGTTACACCACGCTGAAGTGTCCTACATGATTTTTTTTTACTATAGATTAGATCTGGCACAAGACAGAAATTATGTGGCACCAAGTTAGAATCGAACTCACTATTCAGTTGTAATTTGTATAGCCAGGCAAGCTTGGTAGCCATGCCGAAATGCGCAAATTGATCTAGCAAGGCAAGATTGCTAATCATGACACCAGGTCAAAGAGCGCTAAATGATTTTTTTGTCGTAGACTATATGTGGCATAAGGCTTACATATGGGGTACATAGTGAGGTCCGAACACACTACTCAGACGTAACTGATCTAGCGAGACAAGCTTGCTAACAATTACACCACATCGAAGGGCTCATACCAGATGTTATGCAGATTAGCATTTTCATAATAAAATTTGATATTAACCGATGTTAATAAACATTTCTGAATATACGTCCTTATATTTTTTTGTAAAATGCCACGTGAATTTTAGCTTATAATATCAGATTTTATCGGAAACATTTACCGCAACTTACGTGTTGATGGCAGATTATATTAATGCTTGAGTAAGGATAATCATTTTCTAAATAAATAACTCTAGCAGTATATACTGAGTGATCGTCCTTGAATCTAGAAATATTAAAGTCGCCAGAGGACGTGCTATTGGCTGAATATAAAGTCAACAACATTCGCGATGAGAGAGAATAACTTTACCACCCCAATTACTCAATCCTTCACGCAAGTGCTTCACTTTACCACTAAAATTACTCAATCCCTCACGCAAGTGCTTCACTTTACCACTAAAATTACTCAATCACTCACACAAGTGCTTCACTTTACCACCCCAATTACTCAATCCCTCACACTAGTGCTTGGCGTTGCCACCAGAATTACTCTAACCCTCACGCAAGTGCTTCACTTTACGAGCCCAATTACTCAATACCTCCCCCAATTGCTTCACTTTACCAGCCCAATTATTCAATCCCTCACCCAATTGCTTCACTTTACCAGCCCATTTACTCAATCCCTCACCCAATTGCTACACTTTACCACCCCAATTACTCAATCCCTCCCCCAATTGCTTCACTTTACCAGCCCATTTACTCAATCCCTCACCCAATTGCTTCACTTTACCACCCCAATTACTCAATACCTCCCCCAATTGCTTCACTTTACCAGCCCATTTACTCAATCCCTCACCCAATTGCTACACTTTACCACCCCAATTACTCAATCCCTCCCCAATTGCTTCACTTTACCAGCCCATTTACTCAATCCCTCACCCAATTGCTTCACTTTACCAGCCCAATTACTCAACCCCTCATCCAATTGCTACACTTTACCAGCCCAATTACTCAATCCCCCCCAATTGCTTCACTTTACCTACCCATTTACTCAATCCCTCACCCAATTGCTTCACTTTACCACCCCAATTACTCAATCCCTCCCCCAATTGCTTCACTTTACCAGCCCATTTACTCAATCCCTCACCCAATTGCTACACTTTACCACCCCAATTACTCAATCCCTCCCCAATTGCTACACTTTACCACCCCAATTACCCAATCCCTCACCCAATTGCTTCACTTTACCAGCCCAATTACTCAATCCCTCATCCAATTGCTTCACTTTACCAGCCTAATTACTCAATCCCTCACACAAGTGCTTCACTTTACCAGCCCAATTACTCAATCCCTCACCCAATTGCTTCACTTTACCAGCCCATTTACTCAATCCCTCACACAAGTGCTTCACTTTACCAGCCCAATTACTCAATCCCTCACACAAGTGCTTCACTTTACCAGTCCAATTACTCAATCCCTCACACAAGTGCTTCACTTTACCACCCGTAACCACAACAACCATGACGCTAAGGCTTCCCTTATCAATCCCTTTTCATCTCTATCCCCGGGTTTTGTCGTACCACGCAATTCTGCCCTTTTGACAACTATGATCATGCTGTAGTGTCTGTCAACATCTCCTTCTACTCCACCCCAGCTTCCCTGATGGCTATAATCTCCAACTATTCAAATGCAATGTCAATCGACACTTCCAGATGCCTTGATCTATTCTCCGTCCTTCTCTTCATCATTTTTCTCTTTCACGCCTCTTTACTCATGCTCCCACTCTCTGTAACCCCTGGAGTGCTAATGGCACTCCCGCCTTACTTGCGGTGAAAAGTTAAAAAAAACAATATGCAAGTAATTAATAAATTAAAAAGAGTACACATTAAGATCCCTGTGGTTGGTGCTGCTCTGCGAGTTTTTATTATATTCGGCTCCATCAATGTCAATGATAGTCGAAGATCGCCCCCCTTTTCATAATGTCCAGTCTATTACTATATTATTTCACATTAATATATTAATATTTAATTTTATTTTATTAATTGTTAAAATTCATTTTACTATTTTTTATTAATATATTAAATTAATTTATATAATAAATTTTAATCTTTGTTTTACTTTATATATATTTATATATATATATATATATATATATATATATATATATATATATATATATATATACGTGTGTGTGTGTGTGTGTGTATATATATATATATATAACCTTCCTTTATATATCCTTCTCAGTTTTTCAACTTTTACAATCAAAACATCGGTAGAGTAAAAGCGACGCTAATTTACATCGCTTGATTTCGTTTTCTTCTAGTTTGAGAGTTGTTTTTCTATTTTTAGTATTTTAATATGGCGTAGATTACTGTAGAAATTCCAATTCTCAGTTGTAAAGTGAAATTGCTCTATGGAACACTAAAATAAGGCAGTGGACCCCCAATTTGCTACATATTTTGTGTAGACCCCCAGTAATGTTGGGTAGACCCCACAGGGTCTATATGAACCTCGTTTGAGAACAAATGTCTTAGACTGATTACCATCCACTGATGGTGAGACCAATCGGCTGCGAAGAAAATCGATGGATTTATACCTTCACAAAAGATATCTGGGCATAAGTGAATGTGACAAACTGGACTAGGATTCGATTTCATATTCCCAGTCGCTATACATTACACCATCTGCACATTCACATAAAGATATGAAAGCGGCTAAGTTACCATATCAAATAAGCGTCAAAAAGAAAAGCCCGTAGTTTGGACGACAAACTGAGTGGTTTCGTTTGTTTTGTGGCATATTAACCTCAATGGGTTATTTAATGCCGACAATATTTTTTTACTGGTAATATCTTTTTTCAGAAATGTATTGCTGTTAATTTTTGTTTTCAATGTATAGCTGGTAATTTTTATTTATAAATTTATTGCTGGTAATTTTTTTCAGTGTAGAGCTGGTAATTTTATTTTCTGAAAAATGTATAGCTGGTAATATTTTTTTTCAAAAATATATTGCTGATGATAATTTTTCCTTCAAAAATGTATGGCTGGCAATATATTTTTCTTCAAAAATATATTACAGGTAATAATTTTTTCTTCAAAAATGTATAGCTGGTAATATTTTTTCTTCAAAAATGTGTAGCTGGTAATATTTTTTCTTCAAAAATGTATTGCTGGTAATAATTTTCCTTCAAAGATTTATTGTTGGTAATAATTTTTTACAAAATATTTCTGGTATTAAAACCTATTTTTACACTTTCATAGTGTCTTGATCCCCAAATTGAATGGAAAATGAGTAATTATTGTGATGAATGTTAGATATTCCTGGCGGCTGAATTAGATGTCGTGTCTTTTGTGGAAATATTCAACCAAAACAATTCAGAAGACAACAAAGGAAAGGTAAATGTTTTTGCTTCATATTTTGAACAGTTGATGATGATGTAATAATGAATACAAATAATTCTTCTAAATTATTCGAAGATAAGTTGGGTTTTTTGAGCGCTATATATCACTAAGATATTTTCAGTTAAAATGTATATGTCATTCTCTCTCAAATTTCGCATAGCTGACTAATTCCCAACTTACCATAAAATCATTCAAACAAACAAAATTAATGGAAGGACACCAGTTTGTCTAGATGTTGATTCAATAGTAACCTTGTGATTTATAATTTACCAATGTCGTCAGTTGCCAGCTCGTTGTTTATGTTATTTACTCCTGTCTTAATAGGTTCGACAAAACTGGTAGCTGATCTTGAAAATGACTTCGAATCAGTTGTTAACTGGAGCAAGAAATAGCTTGTAACGTTTAACATCTCCGTAATGCAACTGCTAACATTTAATCATCATAGCGAATCATTTCTGCCTGCCTTAGCTGATGCTAATCTCCAGAAAAGAAACTCATTCATAATATTGGGAATTATTACATTGAAACAGTTAATAGATCCGCTGCTAGGAATATTTGTTGACTTTATTGCGCAGGACAATTTTTCGCATCAGAATCAAGCCTGTACATTGATAAATGTACCATTGGTCTGTGCTTCGCTGTATCTGATCTGGCCTTATGTCGAGATTCTCGACAAAATCCGAAAAAGGGTCTATATTTTTATCGGCGTCTCTAACGACAGTTCACTTTCCCACTAACGTGATGTGGTTTCCCTGTTTGTTTTCTATAAATAATCGCCTGGTAATTGTTCTTTCCTCCTTGATACCCCAATCACATAAATTTAAGCGTACTACTAGATTGTGAAGTTGATCTCATCTTTTTACTGTTGAACTATCTAGAACTAACCGTAAGTTCTATTCGAACAGTTACTTTTTGTCACATTTCTCGCTTGTGAAACTATCGTTCACTTTCTTGTGTCCCTGTCACCTACGATCTTTGAAAGATTAAATAGTCAACCGTCATCTTCTGTTTTCTTTAAACCTATTCGTTTCTTGACATTTATTCTCACTAACGTCTTCTCATTCTCTTTTACTAAGAGTAAAAGAGAATGAGAAGAAAAATACACAAGGAAAACACGGTAGTGGGAAAGTGACAGAAGTCAGAGGTCAGGATCGATAACAATACAGACCCTTCTTCGGATTTTCTCGAGAATCTCAACATAAGTCCAGATCAGAACAATTACTTTTTGTTTTTACTAAGTTTCCATATATACTGTTTTTTTGTTTTTTTTTAGCAAACCAACTACACGGAGCTCGACAACTTAAGCACTTTCGAAACCGGAAGTAGTGGCGAAAAAAAAAAAGAATTTCTAACTTTAACCGGGTTCAAATAACCCTAAGCTAAACTTCTTAAAATGTCTGCATTTGGTCATGATCTTTGACCTTCTGTGCAGCAATTCATTACTGTTTTTATATGATGCTATAGCCAGTTTCTCTTCTTGGCATAGCCTACACGTATTCTCGACTATTATGCTATTCTTTAAATTTCTTAAAATGCTCCATTTAATGCTTGGACCTTTACTATGTTTCTCTCTAAATTTCCTATAATAGCTTGCTAGTTTCATACTGTAGCTATGTCCCGGAATCCTAAAAGATGAGGTGTGATTACACCACCTCCTCTTGAACTGATCCTCAGGTCAACGATGTATTTTTTGTGCTACTATTTTCACTTTCCACTTCGGCACAATATACAACACGTCCAGTACGGCATAATCGCTTTAAAGGACAGTTATTTTTTGTCCTGCAATTGCATAAGTTCGTAATCTCGCCTTTCATGTCATTTTATAGTTTTAAATTTCTGTTATTCATTCTTTTTATGATGTTGCCCATACTGCTTGTGCAGCTATAACCTAACTTGACCCTATTTGTAGTCCGGATTTATTAGGGAAGTGCTTATCTAATATATTGAAAAACATCTTCCCTATGTTTGTTATTCCGTTAGTGTTGAAAGGCGGGTTGAACCAGATTGTGTTTCTCTTTCTTTTATTATTAATAATATTATCGTTTTTCAGGTCCGTCTGGTATATATAGTTACTCTTATATATATATATATATATATATATATATATATATATATATATATATATATATATATATATATATATAAATGAATGTTACTAAGACCCTTGGGTTTTAGTGATATTATAGCCTTCCTTAACTGGGAAATAACTTAGTTGTACTAAAATCTGTTTTAGGTTAATGTGAAGGCCGAAAGAGGAGAAAAGTTAACAACATCAATGTTTGAATAACTTAGAAAAGTTCTAGAATATCAAAGAACCAATATTAGTTTTATCAAACAATAAAGTATACAGGGTAGTGAGGAAGCAAAATATATATTTATGTGAATCCAAAACCTTTATATTCATATTTTATAATTTGGATTTAATTTATAAGTAATTGTTTCACGTTTTTTGCTTAATAAATCTGACACAACTCTAATACCTATAATCAGGATTCTTGATATGTTTATAAATTCAAGACTGGAACGTTATATTGCGGATAGACATATAAATGTATTCTGAAATTGTTACCATCGTCGTTCGATTAATACTGATTTTATTGTAAAAACATTGACTTACATCATAAAATCTGACATCGCCTATAAGCGAGGCAAATATATTGCCGAGACCGATAAAAAGAATCTTTCGTATTGCAGAAAGCGTCAATTGATAGTGGATTAATATTGGCCTCAAGTGGTCACGTCGCCGAGAGTGGAGCGTGACTTTTTGAAAAGAAGACCTAAAGATCAGGACACTTAGAGATGTTAAGGATAAACAGAACGTTGTAAAGATGACCCAAGGCAACCTAAGTTGCTAACAGCAAGCGTCAGCCGAGTGGATCAAGACAAATGACCTCTTTGATTCACGTTCGATGCGATCCAAATCGAAGACAAGATTATTGCAGCACGATCTTGTATACACTTTTTGGTGCTAAACAAATAATGCCACTCGTTGAGAAATCTCCATGAATTTGATCTAAATGTAATTGACGACGTCACATGAATAGATCTGGCAATTAGAAAATAGTGAAAAAAATCTCTCTCTCTCTCTCTCTCTATCTATCTATCTATCTATCTATCTATCTATCTATCTATCTATCTATATCTGATTAGTTTATGTTTAGTCAATTTATCAGTGTGTGTGTTTGATCATGAAAGAGAAATATACAGAGAGATAGAGATAGAGAGAGATAGTGTGTGCGTCTGTTTGCCAAAAATGAGATTTTACCTTATTTTTGTTTTATGTATGTATCTACAGTTATAGGGATGTTTTATTTTCCAGACATGGTCAGCATATTGTGGCCGTGTTCATAGTCGATATTAATGAGTGTTGACTTTTTCATTTTATTAATAATATTTCCATTATTTTTAGCATTTTTACATGCGGATGAGACTATTATATTTGTATAATCCAATTATCGTATTGTATTATCGTTGTAAGTCGTTTCTGAGGATTGCTGGCCAAATGTATATATATATATATATATATATATATATATATATATATATATATATATATATATATATATGGGTACACGCCTATGTGTATATACGTGTATATGTTATTGTGTGTGTGTATTCGCATGTGTTTTTTTACATAAAATATAGGTCCTTGCTGGATTAGATAATCGTTATATTTATTTTTTATTTGTTTATATTTGATTTGTAACCTGTAGTCGATATTAAATTTCTCAATTACAAAGCGGCCCTTTAAGTAAACGCAATTTCACTTTCCTTCGCCCCATCTCTCTCCCCCACCTTGTCTTTCCCTCCCTCTTATTCTAACATTAAATTGTCTATGGTGCGTGTATGTCATCACGAAATGTATCTTTATACATCCGACAACATTCATTTTTTTCTCTCACTTAAACCCCTTCCAGCCACCTCTCCTAATATTCTCTTTGTTAAGGTTTAATCTTCCTCCCCCTCATACTTACACTCTCTCTAAATTCTGTTTTTATTTCCGGAGGTTTTTTTTTCTGTTTTCCTTTTGAATTTGTAGGTCTGATGAATTGGATCGTATTTACGATTCCAATGGAATAAATTATGACAATGGAATATTAGTGTTTAAGCCTTTTTATTATATCCTTTCTCTGTCCTGGACATTGAGTTCTACCTGGATTCTTTCTTCTTGGAATTTTTATTCTAAAAGTATACATGTATGGGTATTTATATATTTTGCATACGTATGTATATTTACCACTAATATTATGTATCTATCTATCTATCTATCTATCTATCTATCTATCTATATATCTATATATATATATATATATATAAATTTAAGGAAAAGGATTATATTTTTATTATTAAAATAGATACAAAAGTATCTCGTTTAAGAAATAAGATGTTAGCCGCCTTTCTGCCGCCACTTCCTCAGAAACAGAACCGTCGGCAAAATAAAACAGAGATGCCGATAAGAAAAAATATTATGAACAACTGGTATTAAAAAAAAAATTACCCAATAGTCATATAAGGGTGGTAAGTCATGCAGTAATTTCCCCGAATTCGGCCAATCTATATTTCATCTTCCGTTGTCTACACAGGTCAGGACGTTGCATATTATTAATAATAGACACTAAGATGTCTAAGAGGAGTTTTGTCCTAGCCCTTGTATGACAGAAAAAAGTTAGGAGAATAGTTCGTCCTGCAATTAACAGAATTTAATAAATGCTCACCAATCGCAGACTCATAGGTTTGCGAACACCCGGATGTAATAGGCTAGTCTCTTCGAACCTTGCCTGGAACATTTTGAGCGATCTTTACCTTTAACCGTTACATGGTCTTGCCCACTTAGTAGATCTCAGATCGGCATTTATATTGATAAATAACTAAACTTTGTTGAATGGTAGGCAAAACATCCTTACGGTGAGGTGGGAGCCTTTTTTGTAGTAAAAATACTTCGGACAGTAACAGCATTAAAACACCGTTTAATTGAATTAGCGATTCTGTCTGCATATGTTCGACTCCAAGGACCGATTCACCAGAGTCTCAAATAAACTGGGCACTTAGGAGAGCCATATCTTTTAGACTCATTGAACTTACTGATCTTTTGTTCAATGATAGCCTTCACAACACATTCAGGGTAACCATTCATCAATAAAAGTCGTTTAATTTTCTTCAACTCGGCGCCGAGTCTATATTCAAATAACATCAATGCAACATGAGTAAGGGTTTTAATAAAATTAATCTTCCTGGATCTAAGTGCAAAAGAATCCCAGGTTGAGTAAAGCCCCCAAAAAGTGGGTTTACGGTAAACATTGGTAAGATATCCTACAGGTGTTCTCTCCGCCAGTACATTCAAGAAAGGAAGCTGATCATTCTCTTCTATATCCATTTTGTATTTTACATCTAACAGTCGCTCAAATTAGAGCTGGTCATGCTGAATGATTAAATCAAAATTACTATTCTTGGCGGCAATTATAGTGGAAAGAATCATACACATAACCAAATAGAAAATATAAATAAAGGAACCATAGTCGCATCGAAATGGTAATATTAAATACCTCCAGGTATGGACCAGATACAATTTAGAATAGGAGATAAGGAAATAGAACATAGATTAGATAATTTCTCCCAACACAGCAAATCGTCAGATCGAAACATTCATATGGATGTCATAAATGACGTCAAAGCTGTTCATAAATATCTAAACTATCAGCTCTATACAACTGCTTTCTAATATCAATGGTTGAAATGGCTTTTAGCTAGGGAAGCCTATAGATCTTGTTAAGGACCACACTACTTCGAACCTTGTAGACTGGTGATACAAAATCTCAAACAAATAAATTTACCGAACAAAAGAAACCACATCACTTTAAGACTTTTAACAGGTGCAAAAGCTAAAATGGATGTCACATGTAACAGAAAAAGAAAATAATCGCATAATTCAGATTCTATACTATTTCAAACAAAAAGTTTAGAAAGGACCCCCCTCCATTAATATTGGAAAGAGCAATAACAACTACTGGACTTGAGAAACGTATTTTCCTGAAAAAATGTTTTACGAGAAAGATTTTAGAAATTTCAACCGACAGTAATACAAGTTGATCGGCCAATGAATGCCGAATGTTTCCTTATCATCATCTTGCGGCCTCAGCCGAGATTGAACTCACCAATACTTTGAGTGGTGTAGTTCATAATCTTGTCAAATAGCTGAATTCTTGATGCTTCGCTAGAGCTATCAAGTGTGTTTTATCGTGACACCAACACTAAATGGATTGCTCAGAGAGACTCCATTCACCCCCCTCTAAGAGCAGGTTTGAATTCAGAGTTTTCCTTCTCCTAGACCAGTTGCCATCCAAGGCTATAGAACCCAGTCTGTTCTGCTATTTACCCATAGCTGGATGAAAGAGGATTCACACTTTTCCCAAGGGCGTGAGCACGTAAGTGAATGCAATGGATTCGACTGGAATTCGAACTCGGCTCTCCGATTCCTCAATCTAAGCCGCTATCCATTACTCCACCGCGCCTTCCTTATAAGGAAGCAGCTAATATTATCATAGAAAATATAAGGCTACGTGAGCTATTGTTGAAAACATCAAGTGTTAGAGGTGGTATAAGCAAGCATTGCGATGTAAAAGGTAGAACAAGATTGGGTCAAGAAAGAGAGAAGTGCTTAAATCGGTTGTCTCTTCACAGGCACGAAATAAACGTTAGAAAAGAAATGAGAAATACGGGGGGGAATGTCTGGAAGGTCTAAGGCGGTTTGGAACCAAGGTAAAAAGATCAATAAATCGTATAATGAGGAAAACCCTGAATGTACCCTCGGAGACTATAACAGGATAATTGGAAACATTTAAGAAACGGACAGAGCTGGGAAAAGATCAGTGTACCACAAAGGTGGAGTGGAAAGCATTGCAATTTTAAGGTTAGCCAAGGTGGAAATAGCCGAGAATCGCAAGAATATTGATTAGTTAGTTAAGAATGTCTAGACTTTGGGCGGGTGGAGGTAATTGTGTAATCTACCCGGTGAGGTAATAATCATGATACAGGAATTGGGAGATTGAAGGAGAAAATACACACGGATGTCAAAATTTATTATCCGAACATGTCATACGTCAGCCTAATGGACGACAGCTTTCATATTCCATCAGGCACAAAACAAGGAATTATATTGGAGTTCTGTTTTTGGCCTCGGCACTGGTTCCTCATCTTATGATAAAATCTCTCTTTTTCGCTTTACACGCAAACCCATTTTTCATTATCTGGAAAAATGCGATGCAAAAAATGAAAACGTTGACATTACTGGTTTACTGCTGTCAATAGCCGACATTTGTGTTCAGTTCTCAAGCGAAGGCTCATGGCGAATTCATATTCTCTCTTTACAAGTTTACCTAAGTAAGGTTGGAAATTCACGCTGTTATATATTTAAAATATATGATATATGAAAAGAAATCTAATTTTATACTCTCCTTTTGACTAGATATACCTTCCGTGAAACTCAGAATAGGGATTAGATAAGTGGATATTTAATTTGTCGTTAAAACAATTTATATTAAGAAATCAGAAATGTATTTATTAAGTACTCTTTCTCTTTACAATAAAGTAACTAAATACTTATTATGAAATGGAGAAAGTCCGACAATTATATTTTTAAGACATTTTTTATGTTTATACGTTCTTTTTATAGATACAAATATGTAAGTAAATGCTTCGTTTATAATAAATAGAACTAACAACATTTACCGACCTGAATGTCCGAGAAATTTTTATAGAAAATATGCGTCCTCCGACAGGAATCGAACCTGTATCCTATACGGAACCGTCATATAGCCTATATAAAAAAATATCTTAAAAAATAAATACCTATTCCAATGTTAAGAAACATTTTTTTTTTATCTTATCAACCCTTTGCAGTTTATTTAAAGCCATAAATATTTTTATATCGTAAGAATATTTTTAGAGCGACCATAATGGTTTAGTGACGCAAGTCTTAATAATTAATCCATAGCTGGGAAGAGAAGAAGGGAATTCATACCTTTCCCAAGGGTATTTGTGCATAAATATAACGAACTCAACGGAAATTCGAACTCGGCTTTCCATTAATATTTCCAAACTATGATCCATTATAACACCCGCACATCCAAGTTTACAGCAGCTGATATTCCCAAGAGGTCACCAGGCTTGGCGATGCTTAACTTCGGTGCTCGTACGGGTACTGAGGTTTCAACGCGATGTGGCCGTTGTCATATAGAAGGAGTTTATAAATTAATTACAGACAATTTCCAAACCTCTAAGCTTGGTCGAATTATGAAATATGACGTCATGCAAAATTTCACTGTGACGTCATGCAAAATTTCACTGGTTGCTATTTCAAAAGTATACGTTTTCAGTCAAATATATCGTGACTTTTGGAATATCCTTTAGTATTTAGTTCACTAAGAATAGATTTTTTTTTTTTCTATTTTTCACAGATTTGTTCCGGCAAAATGATGTACTACAGTTGTTGCATTTCTTTCCTCAAAGTTTGTTCCGCCATGAGAATTTTCATTATTCCAAGAGATCTTATCTTCACACATTTCGCCTCCCATTTTGTAATCGTTACATGTATTTGGTGTTTTATTTTTATCTTATTCACCTACGTTTAATTCCATGACACTCGACATTTATAGCCGGCAGCAAAAGAAGTGAGAAAATGTTTTCTGCAAGCATGATCAGCTTTTACAATGTAAACGCAATTTTTTTTTATTACTGCTTTTAGAAGAGAATCGTTTTTGTCTGAGATAATAGATGACTACTAAGTCTACAGAGTATATGTTTATACACTCCGAGGTTAGATAAACGCTTCTTATGCAACAAAACGTTAAATTCCTTGACATTTGTATATTAATTGGATATATTACATGGTAAATTAACATCTTTAAGTATTAAAATAAAACATAGCTGATGTCATCCAACTTTCTCATGGCCGTTTGCATCTAGAAAACCATCCACACTGGACGTTGACTTCAGTTTAGAAAGCCCTCTTCTTGTCATCACTGCACTGGTTGGATACAGTCTACTCCATTATGCTAGATAGCCATTGACGCTGCAAAAAGGTTCATCCACGTTTTTACAGTTTTTTTTCTTTTTTAACTTTATCTTCAATAGACAAGCTTGCTGGCTGAATCAGTTTCGTCGCCAATGTCGTTTGACCGAAAGAAGGCTGTGATCTGTCAAGTATAACTACCTAAAACTCCGTACACATCAATGAATACCTCTCTGGCTTTTAACCCTGAAAAATGGAGGGAATTGATCCGGAGTGCAGGTGCGGAACGACCACTCACGTTTATGGGTGTGATGATGATCATGACGATAGTTTTTTTTATTTGACTATATTTCAATTATACTTACAGGAAAGAAATGTCTAAAATATATTAAAAAAATCACCTAACAATAAGACTTGACGAACAACTGAAAACTTAATATATATTTAAGATGCCCTCGTATAGCGAGATCCCCAGAGAAGACATCTGCATTTAAGGGAAAAATATCAAAAATAAAAGGCCTAGATCAAAACTAGGGATTAAAGGAATCAAATTCAGCAATGAATACATCAAACGTACACGAACTCTAATATAGTTAGGACGTGCGATTAGCGTAAGTTTATTGGCAAAGAAAGTAAAACCGGCGAAACGGGTTCAAATCTCACGTCGGATCTGTTGCATTTAATTTCGCTCTAATGCCGTAGGGAACAGTACGAATCAGTCTCCCGCCCACCCACAAAATATGAGTTACATTGCAAGGTAAACTAGGCTCTCGGGTATTGGTTGGTATCTAGTCTGCAAGAAAGAAAGTTGGCTCCCTGAGCCGCGTTAGGAAGTTTTTCTCTCCGGAGTCGATCCTCCAGATCTACAAATCAACAATTCGCCCTTGCATGGAGTATTGCTGCCATATATGGTCTGGTGCCCCTTCTGTTTGCCTCGGAGTTCTTGATAGGCTGCAGAGGCGGATATGCAATGTAGTCTGCCCTGCTCTGGCGTCTCGTCTACAGTCACTTTCTCACAGACGCGCCGTCGCCTTCCTCTGCCTGTTTTACAAATACTTTCATGGAAATTGCTCCGAGGAGCTGCATTCGCTGGTTCCCAGACGTCATGAGTTCAAGTGCCATACGAGGCTGGCATCCCGCTCTCACCCCTTCACTGTCGAAACTCCTAAATGTAGCCGTCTCTTCTACCCCAATAGCTTCATGTCTCGTACCTCTCGCCTTTGGAACTCCCTTCCCTATTCCTGTTTCCCTGTGAGCTATAATCTCCAGCTATTCAAATGTAATGTCAATCGACATCTCCAGTTGCCTTGATCTATCCACTACTCTTCTCCTCATCCTTTCTACTATCACTCCTATCTGATCTTGCTCTCAATTTTCTGTAACCCCTTGCGTCCTAGTGGCTTCCCGCCTTGCTTGGGGTGAAATGCTCAAAAGAAAAAAAAAGAAAAAAGATTCCCATGAATTCAGAACCGCTAAGTTACCAGGAAACAACTCTATTTTATACATAATAAAGAAAAGGAAATTTCCGGAGAAGCATCACCACCCGCATTCTGCAGGAACGTAGCATTTGGAGAGAATATATTTAGGAATGTTATCCGATAAACTCTTGTGTATGGCATGGTAAACCATCTTTATGTATTTGTACAAACCATAGCTGATGTAATCCAACTTTCTGATGGCCGTTTCCATCTGGAAAACTTTCCACCCTGGACGTTGACTTCAGTTAAGGAAACCCTTTTCCGAGTATTGAATTGTCATCACTGTACTGGTTGCATGCAGGCTACTCCATTTTTTCCGCGTTCTGCAGGGATATAGCATTTGGAGAGAATATATTAAGGAATGTTATCCAACAAACTTTTGTGTATGGCATGGTAAAAAGACGCTACTGATATATATGCGTGACTAAAGATAATGCACGAAAACTATTTCCGTAACTTAAGTACATGTCAGGTTCAGCTAGCTCTGACCGTGAAGTATATATATTGTGAAAGATTCCACATTTGCCACTTACACCTCGCGGGAAAAATGCACTCTTCCCCTGTGGTAATTATCATCACCATCATACATACAAATCATGCGACAAGCATTCATTGGTTAATCTACTCAAAACTAGCTCGCCGATTGGTCAATTCCGACTAATCACATATCCTGCACGCGAGGAATGAAATTTGAGTCAGTCACGTGATACACCATCTTATATAAACAAAACACGTGTAAGCTCTCTCTCTTCGTTTTCTAGTTCACGTGATACACCATCTTATATAAACAAAACACGTGTAAGGTCTCTCTCTCTCTCTCTCCGTTTTCTCATTCATCTTTCTCCTTGCTGCCAAAATGTAACCTTCAAGAGCTCCCGTCTTGACCATGCAGTCAGACGTTAAAGATCATTACCAACATTCACGCAAGTACGAACTCTAAACTCTCTCAAGAACTCTATCTACAATTTACAAAAAAGAGTGATAAAATTCACTACCAAAATAGAAATTGTAAACAGCAACTAGATAAAAACAAACCAGTCCAAGGTGAACAAATCCTGAAGACTTAAGACATTTATTTCCTATTTTAACCACGCACACAAACGAACATTTATTTCTACATAAGTGACAATTTAACTTTTTAAGTACATGAACAATCTTGAACTGTAAATTATTAAGACATCAAATCAATACATGGTCAATTCTTGCATTATTCAATCATAAGTTCACTATATATATATATAAATGTCTGTTGTTATCGAAGCCTAAAATACCTTTGTTTCTTATTGTCATGGGTCCTTACCTATAACTACAGAATGAAAACTTCATAACACTATGTATACTACGCCTCTCAAGAGAGAGAATCGAATCGAGTCAAGCCGTTTCGGATTGACGGTCGAACTCTCTGCCTCTGAGCAGAGAGGAACCCGGACGAGGCTCCACCGAAGGGCAGAGTCTCGTTCGGGGAAGTTGACCAAACCGATTCTGTTTTTACCGTTTCTACGGGCATTTTTTGGCCGAGCCTACGGGCTCGAAAAACCCACGTAAAACTCAGCCTTGTGCCACATCTTTCCCTCGTGGGGGAGGCAAGTAAATATCGAGTCGAGCCGGTAGTAGTTCACTCCAAACCAGACTGACAGTCATACTAACATCTTCTACATTTTAATATACCTTCGTTATTTCTACTCTTCTGTTAGTGTTGTTCTTCCTTGGTCCTAACTTGGACCATAACACTTATCGAATTACCTTGCAACTAATTCGTTTTGAATGCTCATCTTTTTATATTGTTGTGGATTAATATTGTTGAACACACCCATTATCTAGCCTTCTTACCACTCTAACCTTCTGATAAAATCAAACTCATAACAATCCCCAACAATATAACTATTCATAAACCACGGTTGTTAGAAAATGTAACAAAATTCCATTTCTTGTTCCCTCTTTTGCTTATTCCTGTAAGTGGTGAGAGTATTTGATGCCAACCAATTAGAAATATTGAAAACTTATCCGTTGTTCGACTTAGCATTCTTTTCGTGTCCAAACGAAAGAGAATATTATTAAATACAGAATAATGAATCGTGTTGCATTTTCAACTAACTCGTACTCACTAGGCGAAAGATAATTTTCTCTTGAATAAATGCTCATATTATTAATTATTTTTTTTTATCACTGAAAATGATTGAAAGACTAAAGTCCAGTTTACACCCGAGTTTAGAAGGTAAAAATTGTTTGGGTTTATATGCGAGTCTGCAAGTACCCACACGGAATGTAACCTCTTTCAGGTGGTTTTACTCCGTATGTTTTACGCCTCTCAAACAAAGCCGTAGCCCACTCGATTTAGTCTCGTACAAATTTGACTGACTATGAAAAGCTTAATAAAAATCCCTCGGCTTGTATAAGAATGGTGTCCTTTGTTTTCATCATACACCTCAAATATATATTTTTCAAGTACAAAAGACCAAAAACGGCTTGGAATGTTGGTGAGGACTCATTAGTCGACACCCTGCAAAAAACCCACAAAAACAAATCTTAATCCAACCGACATCTTTAAACCTGAAGAAATTCGTCGTGCTTATGAAAATTTTCAGATTTGGATTTGAATTCGCCAAATTTTAGGAATTGTGATGCTAATTCCTTTTTCTTAAATAACAAAAAATATAGCAAAATAGAATATTAAAACTTTTAATTGTAAATTTTAATTGGATTTCATATTAGTTCTTTATGTGATAGTTCGACGAAGGAGAGGCTTAAGACGCTAATACGTTTTATAAAATCGTATCAGCCTCTTTGGGATTCAAACAAGAAGGAAGCTTATACTTAACATCAGGAAGAGGCAGATGAAATTTCTGGGACACGTAATGAGAAAGGAGGGCCCGGAGAATGTGATACTCACAAAAAAGAGGCAAAGGAAAACAATGCATGGCATACCTGGCGGGCTTAAGCAAGTGGATAACAGAACGTCGTCCGGGGGAGGCGGCAAAGGGACGAAACTTATTGAGAGCTACAAAGGATAGGGGGAAGTGGAGAGCCATGATCACGTACGTCCTGAAAGGACACGGCACATAAAAAGAAAAGAAGCAGCCACTTCATATAAAAATTTGAAGGCAAACCTGAGCGAGAAGGGATTGACTGTTTTTGATTCGCGAAGATTATATTGCTTTTAAAATTTCATATAATCTGAAAGAACGTTTTGAGTCTTTTGTTACGGAGAAATAGGCATTATATCTAAAGGCGTATAATATCAGTACTTGAACGGGATACTAAACTTCCGAGATGTTACCCCAAATCTATGATTAGCGTCTCATTGTATTGATTGGATGCTAGTTTTACAATTATGCCTGCTCTTCAACATCCATAGAGGCGACGTGTAGCTTATACAGCATCCATGCTGATCACATATTTTATGGCGAATTTTTGTGTTAATCTCGGTAAAAGAACAACACAGTAACCTTTGTAATGATCAAAACCCCTTATGGATAAAAATATTAAAGACGTGAATGAGATGAAAAAGTCTGGCACGTGGATCACCGACATATTAATTTTGTAGGGATGCACGATGTTTGGAAATTCTGCAACAAAACCATTGAAGTCAGGTGTGTCCTACTTTGAAGGAGATTATACAGGGTTGCTAAGATCCTGGTGGATATTTGCCAGAGTTTAGAAAAATACGTAAATGTCATGGAAGAATAGCTTTGAGAAAAATAACACGGAAAATCTTGGGACTTCTTGACGCATCTACATAATCAATCTATCGTTAGTATCGATGACTGCTTCAGTTCGACGTCTGAAATGTTTACATATCCATATAAGATTATAATTATCTATTTTGAATATTCTGTTAGTTATAGCAAATTTCTGATATTTTATAGTGTTATGAGGTCGTTGATTTTTCCCTCTTGACTACTCCCCGTAAGAAGGAATCTAAAAAAAATTGTCTGGAGAACAATGAGAATATACAACCTTGTGCAGATTAATTGAAATAAAACGAATAACTCCGTTATTTAATTTTTTTTACGTATTTTCCCAATGAAACATGACTCAGTGCACATGTTAGTACTTCTTATGTCTATTCCACGAAATCGTTCCTTGAAGATTGACCACAGATTCTCGATTGGATTTAAATCAGGAGTGTCTCCAGGCCAGTCTATAGTACTGTACTTTGATTTGCTCACTGGTAAAGCTTTTTAGTGTGTTCGTGCAGCGTTATTATTTTCGTACGCTTCCTTGGAGTAATGTCTGTCACAGGCAATGGCCGTAGGGCAACTAATTGACAGTTTAGACAATAGTGTCTGGGCGTGATGAAAATCTGATGCAATCACGAATGACGCAATATTTTTCACGGCTAAAAATCATACACCTCGAAAATAGATTCATATTACAGCACACCACTCCAAATGACCTAATCTGAGGAAAAATAGAAATCGATTACACCCTGTCACTTCAGTGAGTCTAAAATTGGACATATGGTGAAAGAAAGGAAACTAAAGCAGGTGTTTCAATTAATTTGCATAATGGTGTAGATTTGGGGTGAGATGGTTGTAGATATTTTAAATCTCTCATTCTTGGACCGTTTTGGTTTTATTTGATGCCCAGAATATGCTGTTAAGGGTACGGTCTTGTTTTGATCATGTTCGCTATCCAAGGCCTCACAACGCTCTCCAACATCTCCTTATAGTCAGCAGTATTGACCCTTAAGTACTGAGGAAAGAAGCGATGATGCATCACATATCACTCGTCGTTCACGACTCCCGGAACCACCACAAATGCCGGAGACACCGTGACCATGACCACTGGAATGTCCTTCGTGTCTCTACATGACCATCTGTAATTCCTTCAGTTGACCATTTTCTTATCAGAGAAAAAAAACCAAAGAATTCCAGGCTCTTAATGTATCATTTTGATCAACAACGGCTTTGCGGGTATCAGAGGGTTATTTCGTCTCTTCTGGCATGAGTTTGTCCCTCCGCATCACATGGCTTCTATCATAGACCCCTAAGCACAATTCCTCCAAGAGAATGCCTGAAAAGGTTGAGTTCCTTCGGGATTATATTAATTGACTTTCTGGGGTTCTTATTCAATCACTTTCACTTTTGTACAACTTTGACATTTCTGGTGGTATTAGAATACTTGGCCTACGTTTTACGTTTGGCTTTTTCTTCTATGTACCGTGAAACTTCAGGACGTTGGCAATCATGACCCTCCGCAATTTGCTATCCATTTTATCATTTTCTAATTCTCCCAAACCTTGCACCACCACCCATTTACTCAAACTCGCTATGGAGCATATGCGTTCTTTTTCTCTGTCTCTCTTGCATTCGATCTGTCATATGAGTGTCATAATAATCTTTCCTCATTATGTTCCCTTAGAAATTTCAACTCTCTCTTCCTGATGTTAGCTATAAGTATCCATTTTGTTTCCATTGTCTCCGAAACTTCATCTTTGCACATATGCTTGGTGCATATATTCTCAGTATCCTTCTGTAAACCACTTTCTGTTGCTTCAAGTTTCTTCTTCAACTATGAGGAAATTATTTAGGATTCACTACCATATAGACTGACTGATATTATATTTCAGTAATCTGTAATTCTAACAAAACTTTTCTGTTTCTTAATATTTTGCTTAGTTTTTGGAAGGTGTCTTTCGCTAATCCATTGCGCCTTCGGATTTCACTGAGGAACTTTCTGTTCTCTGCTAAAACGCTTACAAGATATTTAAATTTTTGTACTTGTTTGATTTTAGCATCTCCACTTTGTAATTTACTTTTGCTAACAACGATGCTTTCCGTTTTCTTGCAGTTGGTGCTTAGTCCATTCTTCTTGCTTTCCTTCATTACCTTCTGTAGAAGTTATTATAGTTTCCTTTCGGTGTCTGCTATCAACATTTTGTCATCTACATATCTTATGTTGTTAAGATTGTGGCTGCTAATGATGAATCCATGTAGAAGTTCTAATTCTCTCAGAATCGCCTCTCTGTATAGGTGGAATAAATCCGGGGAGAAGACACATCCTTGTCTTACAGACCTTTTTATTTTTGTGTATTTACTGAATTAATTTCCAAGGCAGGTGGCTTGTCCCCAGTATAGAGCTAGATTGTTTTAATATCCTTTCCAAATAAATGAAACCTACTTCACAGTCCTTTGTGAACATTTCTTTGTGATGTACTTTATCAGAAGCATAATTTAAAATATACAAGTACACGTACTTCTGCATAAATGGGTATGTCCCCATTCACCTAAATACAGTAGTAAATATTGTTTGCAGTTCGAGATTCGTCTCCAGCTGTGCTGATCAGACTCTCTGCCTCCGGACAGAGAGGATCCCCAGACGAGGCTATGTCGAAGGACAGAGTCTCATCTCCTGAAACAGCTACCAGACACCATTTTATACGGAGTACGCGGAATTTTCGGACAAGCCTACGGGCTTGGATACCCCACATTAAATTCGGCCTTCTGACCGTGGTGGGGGCGGTTGGTATATATCTTGCAATTGGAGATTCATTTCCAGCTGTGCTGATCAAACTGTCTGCCTCCTGGCAGAGAGGATCCCCAGACGAGGCTATGTCGAACCAGACCCCGTTTTATACGGGGTCTATGGAGAAATTTAGGTCAAACCTACGGGCTCGGATACTCGAGATTAAATTCGGCCTTGTGCCACATCTGGCCGCGTGGCGATTGGTAGATATCATGCAGGTGGAGATTCATTGTGGGATCCACTTGACTCCTAGCAGTTGACTACTTCTGCGCGCCGCTGGCGAATCCTATATGTGTTATTCTTGTCGTAAGTATTATCGTTCATTTCCAACTTTCGAGTGATTATTTTATTCAGTAACCTTCCCTATGTTACAACAGTATTGCCCTTTCTGATATAACTCTCGCATTCATTGTTCCCGTGTGATTACTGCTGTAGAATCCCCATCAGCAACTTACAGCTGTTTGCAAACTTTGATTACAAACGACTGCACAACTTTCAGGAAGCGAGCAATCTCTAAATCACTATGTTCTGCCTATAGGGGCACGATTATCGCGTGCCTTTTAATTTGCTAAGTTAGCTTGATGTTCACCATTTATCAGAAAATATGTGATAATCAGAAAAAATTTCAAAAGTTCTGGAGTGTACCTTTGCGATATGAGCAAGTCAAATGAGACTCTACTAAAAGCGTAACAACCGGATAAGAAAAGAAGAAACATAAGTGAAATGTTCCATGGCTTTCAAATGTTAACATATCAATTTGTGGTATTGTATGAAAAAGTCTGTATGTGTGACTAAAATATGGGATATTTTTTTATTTTTTTATTTTAGATTCGGTTGTAGAAAGAAATGAACGCAAACAGTTGATATTAGAAAAAGAGAAAAAATGGCTGCTTTCTGATTATATTATAGAGCTGTGCAAACGTTTAGGTCCCTAAATTTGATTGACATTTACAGGAATACTCTCAAGACTTAAACATACTTTTCAAGAGATGCAGAAAGATGAAGAAAAAAAGTGAGGGAGAAATAGCGAAACAGAATATAAAAAAGGAAATAATCGAGAACAGTTATATTCAACACTAACCAGAAAAGAAAAAAAAATGTCAGCATACGCATACAAGTATCGAGATAGCAAGTACGTGGGTAAGAAGAACCTCGATTCTTCTGCAGTCTTCGGCGCTCCTTCGGAATAGAATTATGTGTTTTGCTGAAAAAATGTTTGCGATGTGTAACAAAATACAGCGAGAGAGAACGAAAGAGATAAAATGGCTGACATTAGAATCACCCTTTGAAAGATGTCTCACAAAAAAAGCCTAATTCAACTCGACTCAGCGAAAGAACAATTACAGTCGTGCGAAAATTACGTCGGAAAGGCGAAAGATATAAGTGAAATATAATCAGGCCTCGTCTTTTGTGGCTGTAATGGTCAGTCTTTCATACCCAGAAATAAAAATAAAATTATCAGGAATCTAACTACTATCTCACAGACAGTATTGTCCGTTAAAAGCCTTCGCTTGACAATCATATGTTTGGACGAAGCGCGTTTGTATTCACTTGTTTACACACACACATACATGCATATATATATATATATATATATATATATATATATATATACATATATAGTGTATGAGTAAAATTCTATGGATATTTGTGATAATTTTATGATATCATAGGTAATTTTTTAGCTTATCTGTTTTCCTCGGGCAACATAGGTGTTGAATGAGAGTGTCTGACGATCATTGGTTCTTCACCTTAACTTCAGGTCACGTGACAAATTATTGTTGGCACTTTCTTTCAAAATACGTCTTCTCAGACGCAGAGAAAGAAATAATAAAATAAAACATTCTTGGCCTCTTTATTTGAATGGAATTTATGGTGTCATACTAGAACTGGCTTTAAGAAAGTACATTTTTCAACAAGTTTTATTCGCCATATTTAAGCGTTTACAGCTTCTGAAATTACTACAAGTGAATTAATTCAATGAAATGATGGAATACTTCAGTTAGTCTACACTATAAATTAAAAAAAATACATATATCTAAAAAGATTATTTCCTTAATAACCAATGTAATGACTAGTATTAATTATGAAATCTAAAATAAAAATACCTTAACTAAAGGTTAATAAAAAAAAAAAAAACTAATATTAATTATTGGCTTATAAAAAAAGACGATATTAGTTATTGGTTTATATTTGTTTGTTCGAATTCTTTAACGGCATATCAACTCCGTATGGGTCATTTAATGCCAGAATTAATTTTCTTGGGATCTTTGATGTAATAAAAATATGATATATATTATTCTGCTTTCACAGTTGAATACATGGTAGATGCGACGCATCATTTGAGCATATACATATTTGTGTGGACATAATTACTAGAGGCAGTTTTATGTGTTTTATGTTGTAGTCTTATTTTCGAATACAGTTTGATTTCTGTAAGAAAACCTAGGATATTATATGGATGAATATCATGGAAAAATTCTTTCATGTTTATTGATGTATTATTCGTAATTTTACTATAAATATGTATTGTTGGTAATTTTTTTTATATAAACATATATTGCTGGCATTTTACTATAAACATATATGTTTATACTTTCATAGTGTTTTGTTTTTGCTTGGTGGGGAACCATTTGTCCATCGCTGTCACAAGTTGGACCTGCAATTAAGACTTGGTTCTACTCTCCTGAAAAGCTCCAATCTCCCGATCAGAGGCCCGACGACTGCTGGATGTAGTTTATCGATTAGTTTATAGAAAAAATGGATATTATTTATTGGTTTATGAGAACTTTGGTATTAATTATTTTTATTTTTTTTTTTACTAATAACCTGCATAATGCCTACCGTCACAAAAATGGGATGGTAGACATAAATTGGTTACAAAATGATATTTTTTCGTTTTCTTTATTACCGACTGAAAACTCATGATTTAGATTCAGTGGAATTTTATAAGCAGGTTGATCTTAGATATTCCCCATACTTCAACACTTTCTCGCTAAAGATCAGCCATGGAAATAATTTTATTTGGATGTAACTTTTTTTTTTTCATTTATACACGCGGAAGAAACTGAAACTGTTCTTTTTTTAATTTGTTTAATGAAATGGTTTTAGTACAAAAAAAGAAAAATGTGAAATATGAGCAGCTTATTCAGGTAATTACACCTCCTCCCACCTGTTGACAGTATTTATAATTCCATCCGACCTTCAAACAGTAGAATTGTCACTTAATGGATATATCATTTTCTTCAGTCGTGCACACCAAGATTCATTTAATTGAATTTATCGGTTTGCTTTAAAATTACCTCTAAAAAAAATTGTCAGATAAAAAAAAATGTTATACTGACTTTTATTTAATAAGATAAGCAAATTAATCTTTGCCTATCATGATGTATGGTTGAACTCTTTATTAGGTTCATTGCTTTGAATGTCTATCGGGTCTCAAATTCATTCAAGAACTCATATGCGATGTCTCGCTAAAGCTACTGGTAAAATGGTCGATTCATTGTACCTCTTCAGTAACCTTTTTCTGTCCGCCGCCGGAATGCCTGATGCTGAACTCTAGAAGAACAACACTTTGTCTTCTTGGCCTCACATTTTCCATTGACATGATGTAATGCGACGATATCAAAACAACTGCTATATCGACTGCTAGGAAAATTGGTTCACTGTGTCGTACCAGATTTTTTCTCTCGTCAGAATTCATCTTGCACATTTATATATCTACCATTCGTCCGTGCATTGAATGCTGTTGTCATATCTGGTCTGATGCTACTTCTGTACATGTCGAAGTTCTTCACAAAATTCAAAGAAGGTGTCTGTAGTGTAATCGATCCTGGCCTGGCATCTCGACGTCAGTGACATTCTCACTGACGTCACGTGTCTTCCCTTTGTCTTTTTGACAAACATTTTCATATGTTCTGATCAGCTTTTTTTCTTCCCTTGGGTAGCTCGACTATGTTAATTTAAGCTTGCTAGTAGATTAAATGATTTACTCGGTCTCACCGTTGAATTCACTCAACTGGGGAACTCCTTTCTGATTTCTTGAAGCGCTAATAACTAAAAATAAATTTAAATGAAATGTTAATCGGCATCTTCTGTCTTCTTGAAACCCATTCCTTTATTGTCCTTTCCTCAATCTTTTCCTACTTATTCTCTTTCACTCCCAGCAAACCCCTGTGTTCTGGTGTCATTATCGCCTCGTTAGGGCTAAAACGGTTACAAAAAACGTATCTGACGCCACCTGTCATGCTCTACCATTTTTCAAAGAGACATACGAGGGATAAAATAGAGCAAGTCTGACATAATTGGGTAGGAGCTTTCCAAGAATCATTTTCCAGCTTTGCTAAATGTCCAAAAATGACCGCGGGACCCCATTGCTTGATGAAATATTTTCCTCTCTAAAAAAACCCTTTCACGCAGGGGAGGTATTGCAAACCTCTCGCTACAAATGGCAAATGATCCGACGAGATATATTAATTGGTTTCACTTAAGCAATTTCATATCGTACAATTTACACTGGGAAGTATCAACCCAGTTTCCTTTTTTATTCCATTAGTAATAATCATTTTGTATTCTATCATCTTCTTACCAAGAATCTCTACTTTTTAGCTCCCGAGATGGTGCTTTCCCTAACACTAGAATAAAACTCTTCAAGAGTTATCTTTTCTATATATCCTCATAATGTGCACGTCATACGTTCATTTTTTTTACGTTCATATAAGAATATCCATCAGTAACCCTTTTCACAGAGTGGCTCTTGTCTCTTTCATTATAATTGGTAATAAAAAAGAATGGTTCTATATTACAAGCAGGAGGAATAAGAGATGAATGAACAAATTATTCCGATAATCTGTTCTTTCTTGCTTTGATTGCTACATGTCGACGGTCTACTTTTTGTAGATAGGATGAAATAAACTTCGAAATACATATTAAATAGACTGTTTCTCACACGTGTAATCACTTGACTAGATGTTGGCGTGTAGATGAAGTCGAGTTCAAATTGATGCCAGGGTTGACTGGTGTATGTGTCTTCAGGTAGCAGTCAGTTTACCAGAATTTCAATACCGTGGAAAGTCAACGAGAAACCACTGCACAACAGAACTGGACAAAAGTGTCAGTGGAAAGGATTTATTGCCCAAATTCTTAACTGACATGACATAAAAAAATAGAAAATCATATTTCTTTACATTTTTTTCTCGAACCATTATGTGAAACTCCTTTAAAAACAAGAAATTTTAAATTAACAGGAATCTTCTGAATTTACACTATTTATATTGTTCGGTCTGTTGTCCTCGTTTTTTGTTGCCATATTCCCCACGTTTCGGCCGTTGTACACATCGACCTTCTTCCGGTGATTGGAATTTCGAATTGAAACCTAGCTCAGTGGATAAAAGCGTTGGTTGAATCCAGTGAATTGACCCAAAGAGTTGTGAATTCAATATCTGGTTACAGCTGAAGTGAAAAAAAAAAAAAAAAAAAAAGAAAAGTTGAGTCAAAAGGAGATAACTGATACTGAAACACTGGAAAAGGCACGGTAAGTGGAACTAGAACAATCTATCCCAGTGGAAATAAAGATTTTAGTTCGAAATTCCGATAAGGCCGGAACAACCGAAACGTTGTGAATATGACAACAAAGATGAGGACAACCGTCTGAACAATATAATTAGTGTAACGAAGAAAGGTGTCATTTGTAAATACAACAAAATGTCAGTGATTTGGCATTTTTGTCCAAAAATAATTAATTTTATTTGGAATTCCATAGTATACAATTGATATAAATTTATATTTCTTTATTTATATTTAAATATTTACCATAATCAGTTTACCATTCATCCGTGGTTGAAAAATTGCTGCCACATCTGGTCTGGTGCTCCTGCTATAGGTTTAGACAGTCTGGATAAAACAAATAAAGAATCTGCAATGTTTTTGGTTCTGACCTTGTATCTCGGCTTCTGCCACATACCCAGTGTTGTAATGTAGGTTTTCTGTACTTTTCTTTAAATACTTTCATGGCAATTGTTCTTATGAACTTTCCATTATGTTACTTAGACTTCATGAATTTCAGCGCAGTACTAGATTGGCGTCAAGGTCTCATCCTTTTACCGTCGAAATGGCTGCATGTAACCGTAAGTTCGATGCTAACAGTAGCTAACCTCGCACTTCTCGCTTGTGGAACTCTCTTCCGGCTTCTTGCTACCCAGTCAATTTTGATCTTCAATAATTTAAGTGCAATGTCAATTGTTGTCTACAGTCTTCTTAATTTTTAATTCTTGTTTTTTTTTATTGTTCTCTCTCCCTCTTTCTCTCTCTCCCTCTTTCTCTCTCTCTCTTTCTCTCCCTCTTTCTCTCTCTCCTTCTTTCTCTCTCTCTCTCTTTCTCTCTCTCCCTCTTTCTCTCTCTCCCTCTTTCTCTCTCTCTCCTCCTCTCTCTCCCTCTTTCTCTCTCTCTCTTTCTCTCTCTCCCTCTTTCTCTCTCTCCCTCTTTCTCTCTCCCTCTTTCTCTCTCTCCTCCTCTCTCTCCCTCTTTCTCTCTCTCTCTCTTTCTCTCTCTCTTTCTCTCTCTCTCTTTCTCTCTCCCTCTTTCTCTCTCTCTTTCTCTCTCTCTCCTCCTCTCTATCTCTCTCTCGATAGATAGATAATGAGCAGACTGAGATAGAGAGATAGATAGATAGATAGATAGATAGATATGAACAGGTTGAAACATAAACAGATAGATAATAAGGAACAGGTTGGGATATATAGACAGATAGATCTGGACATTTTGAGATATATAGATAGATAGATAGATAGATAGCTAATGAGCAGACTGAGATAGATAGATAGATAGATAGATAGATAGATAGATAGATAGATAGATAGATAGATAACGAGCAGGCTGAGATATATATATATATATATATATATATATATATATATAGATAGATAGATAGATAGATAGATAGATAGATAGATAGATAGATAATGAGCAGGCTGAGATAGATAGATAGATAGATAGATAGATAGATAGATAGATAGATAGATAATGAGCAGACTGAGATAGATAGATAGATAGATAGATAGATAGATAGATAGATAGATAGATAGATAGATGCAGACATGCTGTCTATATAGATATATAGATATGCATACTCAGGCAGACATGCTGTGTGCGTGTGCATATATATATATATATATATATATATATATATATATATATAGAGAGAGAGAGAGAGAGAGAGAGAGATAGATAGATAGATAGATAGATAGATAGATAGATAGATATGTATGTATGTTATAAATTCCTTTCCAGAAGGCGAATGGTTTTGATGTGGCAAAGAATATGTCAGTCTACTTAAGTAATTCAAAGATAAATATGATCTAGATTTATTTGATAATGCAAACAAATATTACTAATATAGGAGAAACGAGAAATTGTCTATGAGTATCAATGTTTACAATGTCAGTCACATTTCATCTCACGAATTAAGATTAACTGAATCCAATCTCCGCAACCCATAATTACTTCTTACCCCCGGGCAGTTACTTCTCTAGATTAACTCTTTAAACACGATATCCACGTTGCAAGAATGACAGCTACTGTCTCGTAACAAATGTTCAGATTAGTGTCAGATATACACAAGCAGACGTCTAGTACCTCGGTTCGATGAATACTGTACTTATAAATAAAAATAAAAAAAAAAATTCAAAAGAAGAGAGCAGATCATTTACTAAACGGTGTCGCTTATGAGTTGCCCACATTTAATTTTGTTCCTTAACTATCAGAATTAATCCGAGCAGAGGACAAATAACCAAATCTTGTGCACCAAACAAATGTTTATCAAATGCCTCTGTATTAGTACAGCACCTTCGCGATTGGTATAGTAAATAAAATATTGTTTTTAAACCCCCAAATTTTTTCTTCGCAACTTTTTCCCCAGTTAAACATTGAAATGCACTACAAAAGATATGCTGTCGAATAGACGATATGATGAATTAATTCCAGACGCAGTTTCCTTCGTTGAGGGCAGATCGTCTTCTAGAGAGATTTCTGGCACAAGCATTTTTAAACAGGCAAAGCACAACTGATAAGTACAAGCATTCACTACACCGTTATAGGCTGAACACATGTTTTGAAACGCATCCGTAATAGTACACCCACTTCGGAATTGGTACAGTATGCAATATATTGTTGTTAAAGTTATAATTTCTCATGGCGTTCTACTTTGAAATGCATTATAAACGGAACGTTGTCGGATAGAAGAAAATAATAAACTGATTCCAGACACACGTTCATGCCATTCAACCATGTTTGTGTCTTGGTTGGTTGACTCATAAATCACAGTGGTGGAATGGGTAATTACTTTCCGAACCCGTCTATATTTCTGAGATGAGGTATTATGCACACTATTTACATTATTCGGACTATTATCCTCATCTTTGTTGCCATATTTATCACAACGTTTCGGCCGTCCTCAAGGACACATGACACAGTGGATAAAGACGTTAGTTAGATCCAGTGACAGGACCCAAAGTGTCTGAGTTCAATACCTGGTTAAGACGGTGGAGAACTTTGTGGGGAGAATTAACAGGAGATAACTGACATCCATTAGACATGGCACGTGGAACTAGAACAGTCTAGCCCAGTGAGCGAAATAAAGGGTTTAGTTCGACATTCCAACCACCTGAAGAAGGCCGGAGCGTACAACGACCGAAACGTTGTGATAAACATGGTGAGGAAGATGAGGACAATAGCCCGAATACTGTAAATAGTATACTGTTCGAACATTCTATCATTAAAATATTCATAATTTCTGAAACATGACCAAGATTTCCCACAGTGACAATGCCTATCTATTGCGAAATTAGTAGATAGATTTGCTATCGACTGGTCCATTCTCTTTCCGATATCGTAAACTACATCCAGCAGAAAGGCCTCTGATCAGGCGAGTGAAGGTTTTGAGGAGCGTGGAAACACATCTTAATTGCTGTTGTTCCCAGGTCCACCCTGATTTAGGGTGGTAGCACCTGTTAGGGACGCAGCTATTGGCAAATAGTGAAACCCCAAACAAAAACGAAAACACTATGAGAGTATGAAGTGCGAATGCAAGCGTTGGAACTTGTAAATGCATCAATGAAAATAATCCTGTGAGTACTTATTTTTCCTGAATAAGTGTGGGCAGCTTGCTGGGTGGGCATCCTTATCATAGGGAAATTGTGACATCAGGCTGTCCGGTAGATAGAGAGGAAGAGACAGCTGTCTTGTCTAGGTTGTCCGCACGTTGAGAGCGCTCACTCAAATGAGAAAAAACTGGTGTTATATAGCTCTCCCTGACCCACGCTGACTGTTGGCCAATACATGTCCAGTATCATTCATAAACAAATAATCAGCGCCACATAGTCTTCTCTCAACAGCACATTCTGGAAGAGGAGGTTTACTCCAGTTCTCACATGCAACCAATACGGAGTTTCCTATAGAGTTGACCCGATTCTCTGTTACAACAATACAGGAAAGGAAAAATGATGGAGTGAGGGAGTAAAACAGGAGTGAAAGCGAAAGGAAAAAAAAAAACTGTGAGACAGAATAGAAAAGAAAAAAGACAGAAAGAAGGAGAAGAAAGTAATGTGTAAAAAAGAGGGATGGGGTGGAGGAGAAAATGAGGAGGAGAGATGGCCTGTAAGAGAGAAAAGCAAAAAGAAATAGAGGTGGAATAAAGAAGAGCGAGGGATCGAATGAAAGAGAAAAAAGAGAGAAAGACAAGAACAAAAAGGAAAGATGAGTAGAATACAAAATGAGATTTAAAAAAAAAAAGAAAAAAAAAAAAAGGAAGAGGTAAGAATAAGAATAGACACGAGTGTGTCTAGGCCGAATGTCGGTTCAAAATGATGAGCGTTCAGATTGATTCAGATTAAATGCTTATAATGATTTACCGGGATAACGGTGTACTTTATTAAGGACTCGTTTGGAAATTAACTCCATTAATGTTTGTCGTGATCAGACGTCATTTTCTTCTGAAAACCATCTTTTCATCACATCCACCAGAGTTCAAATTTTAGGGCATACTATCAATGATAGCCAACGTTGCCCGAGCGAGTGTCACTTTGATTTAATGTACTGCAGGTTCGTTTCTTAGAGAGATTGTATTGTATAAAATCGTATTAAAAAATTTGTCATAATTAAAGTTCGTCATGTTTAAACAGTTTGTTGTGTCGTGGCACAATAGTAAAATAAGAAAATCAAGTCGAAGTTGGGTTAAGGAACAAGTGTATTTAACATCACAGATACAAAGGTAGGAAACGGGTACTACTCAGTTAGGCAGTGTAGTACTGTCGCTACTACTTCGGGTAGGTACTACTGACACTATATATATAGTGAGAACCGGTGTAATTCCCTTGTGTTAGAGGCCGGTGTAACACAGTTTAGTAATCATTTATGTTACCGCTCTTAATATAATATACATTTGTTATTTCCTGGCTGTAGGTGTTTGAGTAGATTTACACATTTTTAAAACTATAAAATTAACATCTTTCGGCCTAGAAATCGAAAGTCTTATTAAAGAATATAAACTCCAAGCAGAAATCCAAACTGCATATCCTTTAATCTGGGAAACCACATTCATGCCAAACAATGTTTTAATTTAATACCGTGTCCGTTTTGGTTGTAGACGCTCATGGCTTTTCAGTGATTCCTTCGTTTTCCAAATCTTTTAACTGACATTGTTGCTTAAAAATAATACCCCAGGTCAAATGCGCTGTAATCAATTATAGCTCTGACTTACCATGTATTCGAATCACCCACGTTTTCCCCGTATTCAAATTGTAAAGAGGAAGATCATCCCTGGCGACTTTTTTCCAAAGAAATTTGTGAAGTAGATCCCGCGGGAATACTTCCCTCAACACTACAATTCTAAACTCTTCAAATCGAATGTTACTCATTATCTATCCTCGTTATCTTCACAATAATAATCTCCTACTACACTAACTTATTTTCATATCATGCAATAGCATCTACCTTGAGTGACTCTCAGGCCTTCCATTGAATTTTATCAAAAAAAAAAAAAGCTTCTCAAATGCGATGCATCTCTGCTCACGTACAGTCTGGCCCGGCTCAATTTCAATGCAAACTAGACAAATTAGACTAAACTGTAAGATTTATATCACTGAACTGCACACGAACTTGGTTCAAATGCGCTGTTGTCTGGTCAATTGTAATGGAACCAGGCTCAACTATAACGCAAGTCGTGTAATCGACCTTCAACTATTTTGAAAATATATCTCCAGGCAAACCTCATAATATTCTGAACACAGACGGATCTCGAGCTTAATGTACAGGCAAACATTTAAAAAAATTTAATTCGATTTACGTGTGAATTCCTACCCAAAAAACAACATGAATTATTATTTAATCTAGACTGACAAGGATACAAATTGGGCGTGTTATGTATAATGAAAATAGAAAAGTTAATATGTGCACAATTAACCGAATTCTAATGAAATTAATTCAAGATGACCATAACAACCAGAAGACAATGCTTTTTTTTTAAATTATATAATATTACACCCAAAGTATTAGACTATTCGGAAAGTAATTACGTTTTACGTCTAAGAATATAAAACTTAAACCAAGTTATTTGAATATTATTTATCTATAACTGAAACTGCATTCATTTTCAACGACTATTGCCCAACGGAAAAGAAAAATTTCGACTTCTGCATTAAAAGAGCGTTTTGTAACCCTTTCGTTTTTGAATTTTCTGCCACGTATGGAATGTTCTACCGAAGCAAATGAAGATCTGTAGGTACTACATCTGGAGATATGGAAGATATGGAATAAAATACGCAGTCTACAGATCTTATTTATCTTGGGTTTGTTTTGCAGAGTGTGTTTTTCCATTATCATGATTGAGAATAACGCTTTTTTTTTTTTTTTTTTTTTTTTAACCAAAGCAGGATATATTCAATTTAAATTTTATGCGATCAATTTGCTGGCAATGACCCTCTGCAGTGATGCTCTTTCCCTGTTCTAGTCGCTCGTCGTAATCGACGATATCTTCCAGTTTCCACAACATTCGAAGCAAATTCTTCTGTGAATAGAATCTTGGTTTTGGCAATGGTTCAAGATTTTCACGTGATAAACGATGTCATTTTCGTTTCCATTTGACATGCATAATCCAATTTTCATTTCATCTGATTCAATCGAAAGATGAAATGCTGCATTCTTGGTTAAATTACTTCGGAATATGTTCGAACATTGCAGGACCCAATTTCCTTCTTTGAAAGTTTTCTCAATTAAACATTTAAATGCACTATAAACATATTCTTGAATAGAAGAGATGGTAACTAAATTCCAAACGTAGTTTCCTACATTCAGAGCAGATCGTCTTCCAGGAAGACTCTTGTCACAACCCTCACTTTTAAACATGCTAAACCACAACTGACATATACAAAGCATCATTTCATCGTTATAGACGAAAGAGGTGTTTCAGTGCCTTCGTAGTTGTACAACCACTTCGGAATCGGTACAATAAGCAGTATATTGTTGTTTAAGTTATAATGTTTCAAAGCGTTCAACTTTGAAATGCATGAAAATCGACACGTGGTCGGATAGAACAGATAATAATCTGATTCCATGTTAAATGTTCTGATGATCGACATTTTTAAGTTTCCAAATGATAAGAAAGCGTAGGTCACGATCTTTCCACGGAATCGAATCAATCTCATTTTCCCCGTATCCCAACGGTAAAACCGTTTTATTCGGGATAATATTCCCATGGAAAATATACTCTTTAGACTTGCTCGTAACTGCTTCCCCGAACACTTCAGACTTGATCCCGTCTAGTAAAGTGCCATTCATGTTTTTTCTTCTTCTTGTAATTTCCTACTTCTTACGACATTCCTATCTGTAGACTTAATCGAATCGTTTTTAATAAATTGTTTAATGAAGGTCTTCTTGAACGCCCACGTTTCTAAATCACTTCACATTTCTTTGCCTCAATGACTTCTAATATCATTAATTACCAACTTAGGATTTATGCTGACGACACAACTATTTGCTCCTGTCTTTATGGTAAGCCTGATAGGCCTGACAGATTAAAACTAGCAGTTGGTTTCAAAAATGATCTCCGGTCAGTTGTTAACTGGTACAAGAAAATAGCTCGTAAATTTTATTGCCTCCAAAACAAAACTGCTAACTCTTAATCATCATGGAGAACATTTTTTTTAGATTCCTCACCATGACTAATGGTAATCTCCAGAAGCGCAACTCATTACGCCTTTTTGGTCTCACATCTTCAAATGCCATAAGGTGAAGTGATTATATTGAATGAATTACAGTAATTTCCCATGTATAATACGCATTTTTTCTAAAAAAAAATGACAAGCAAAATTAGGAGTGTGTATTATGCACAGCTAGAAAAATCTTCAAAAACTTGCCTTTTCATAGGTCGATTTCAGTTGCGAAGTGACTACTCACCACAAACACACGACAATTTGGCACCAACATTCGGCGATTGCGACCCCATATGGATGTCAAATACAATCATATGTACCTAACAATACTTAGAAATGCAAAATAAAATAAGAATTATCATAAAACTAAATTAGAATAAGATTATTTTATGTTTAAAACCATTTTTGTAAAAAAACTACATACATGTCCAGTATATTGCACGTTTTACCGAAAAAAAACCCCAGGTTAATGAGTCTGCGCAGTAGGCACAATATAGATAGTTCCGTTTCTTTTTAGAATCATGATGATGGGAAATTTTAATAAATATCTTCAATTACAGCTTGAATAAGAGTAGGAAGCGCTGGCCGTAATGAAATTGCAGAGGTACAATTTATAGGGTTTGATTACCAAACAAACAGTGCGTATTATGCGTGAGTAGAAGCATTTTCTCGCACTTTCAGCACAACTTTATGGGTGCGTGTTATGGATGAAGGCGTATTATACCTGGGTAATTACAGTACTAAGTTTTTTTTTCTAGGGTAGTTGCTTCATTATCTCGTGCCAGACTAATTTTTTTCGTCAGACTCTATTTTCTATATTTATAAATCTACCTTTCACCCGTCCATTGAATATTACTACCGGTATTCCTGATCTTGATATTATCGACAAAATCCAGTTGAGATTTTCGACAAAATCCAATAATAGGTGTGTATTTCTATGGGTCGTGACCTGGTATCACAACTTAAGACACTTTCCTATTATCGTGACATACCCCCCCCACCCCTGTCTTTTCTATAAATATTTTAATGTCAGTTTTTATGAGCTCACCTACTTTGTACCACGGCCGCAACAATTTAAGCATGCTACCAGATTGGTTACTAGGGTACTTCATTTTACTGGCGAAAAACTAGATGCTATTCTAAAAGTTTCGTTTCTTACAGCTATCGCATACGGAACTCTCCTCTGGTTTCTTTATTCCTTCTTTTCTTTTCTTTTTATGTGCCATATCCTTTCAGGACGTAGGCGATCATGGTTCTTCACATAACTCTATCCATTGCAGCTCTCAACAAGTTCCTTCCCGCTACTTACTGCCCCAGACCACGTTCTGTTATCTACCTGATCAAGATCGTCAGGTATGTCACGCGCTGCAGGTATTGAGCTGACATCTCCTTTGTTAAGGCAGTGGAGAACTTGGAGAGGGGAATTAACAAGAGATAACTGATAACTGGCATCCATTAGACATGGCACATGGAACTAGAACAGTCTACCTCAGCGAGCGAAATAAAGGGTTCAGTTCGACATTCCAACCACCTGAAGAAGTCCGGAGCGTACAACGGCCGAAACGTTGTAATAAATATGGCAACAAAGATGAGGACAATAGTCCGAATAATGCAAATGGTTTATATAATAGCTCATCTCAGAAACATAGACAGATTTCTTTCTTTGTCGCAGGAGAAGGTAAACCATTAACTCGGTAGCCTGGTATCAACTACACCTTTTTCATTATAAATCACAATTTCATTGCCCACCTTTCCTATTCAAAAGATGCATTACAAATAATAAGCATATATTATTGAAAATTATGTATTTCAATTTTTTTTCATATTAGTACATATACATTTACATGAATTATTTTTATTTTTACTATTTATATTTAGACTATTATCCTCTTCTATGTTGTTTTTATCACAACGTTTCCGCCTTTTTGCTCTCTGGCCTTCCTAAGGTATATATTGATCTGGATAACTTGGAAACCTGGACTGCACCCTTTATTTAATCTACGTAGGTTAGACTGTTCTCTTTCTGCTGTCTATATCTAGTTCTTATTTTTAGTACTGCTCAGTTGTTGTCCATCCGTTTCCTTTGAGTTCAAGTACACATTACCCAACCCAGAAATTAACTTCAAAAACAATATGTCACCAAATTCATGAATCAAGTCTTTAATTGAATTATTTTATAGAGAAGTTTTCAAATTTAATAGACATAGAAAATGTTGATGGATTTTTAGACCTGTATACATGTACTGTAATTTGTTTTAATTCCTAACTAATTATTAATAAATAAACTGAAACATCCATCAATACACAAAAAGTTTAGTAGAATGCTAGCGTATTCAATAAAAAAAAAAATGTGTAAATAAAAAAAAAACAAGAAAAATAAAATGATTTTGCCTCCTTAACGGAAATCCTTAAGCAACCCATTGTAGTGAACTCCTGGCATAGTAGATAGCTGTGATTAATGAAGACGTTTTAGATTAAGTTTATTTTTAAATCAATTAATCCAAATCTTTTAATCAGTCTCTATAGTAGAAATGTTTGATAAAACAAACTTGGCTGTCTGAGAAAGGGTTTCTCTGATTAAAAAAACGTAAGATATTCCTGTAAGGAGGTGAATTCAATATAGTAGGGATTTTCAATCACTAAGACATTAATTCCATTAATTAAAAATAGAGAAGTCAAAGCCGTTCACCCACTAAATATAAAGGTTACAACAATAAGAAATAAAGATTATAAACAAGGAAGGAGATTATGTCAAAAAATAAATATTTCTTTTGAAAAAGAAATATTTGTTCTCAGCGTTAGGCATGGGATTTAATGGCATATTTACGTGCATATTCCGTCGTTAAAGAGAATGAAAGCTTTGACGATTTTTTAAATAAATCCTATCTGTAAATATGACAGGTTTTATAAAAAAAACATCTACTGATTACTCATTATTGACATAGCAAGAATATTGTAAATGTCTGCGAATTAAGACTGATGACTTGGCGGAAGAACTTAGTGGAAAATAGATTTTTTTTCCTTTTTCTTCTGACAGAAGAGATATTTTTAAAAAAATGGATAGCTGAAAGGTATGAAGGAGAACATAAAGAAGATATTAACGATAGGGGGGAAAAAGACGGTAAGGATAGAAAAACAAAAATAGCGACGGTGGAGAAAAGAAGAAATTAATGATTAAAGTGGAATACCAGAAGGAGACAGAAAGTAGAAGTAAGCACAAAAAGAAAAAGAAAAGAAAATCTTCCCCTCGCAAAAAAACAAAACAAAAAAAAAACAACAACAAAAAAGCAAACAAACAAACATTGGAACACTAAATATAACACGTCAAACATTCTGATTGGTTTACTTCACGCGGTCTGTTAGCGAAACGGATGGTTAATAATCAGTGAAACGTTTAATGACTTCGCTATCTCGCACGGAAGCTGTCAGACGCTACTCATCGCATTTACTGGGTCACACATTCGATCTTCGTCACTAACATTCAGACATTTTTTTTTTCGAGGCAAAGGTGTCGGTACAAGAGGTATACAACCCTGAACCACTTTCCCCATTCCCCGAAAAATCCCCACATAACTTCCGGTAATGCTCGCTTCGAGGGAAAGACGTTATGCCAAGGTAAGTTTCATGCAAGCCGCACGTTCGATACAGGTCGGTCTGATACACGCATCCACGGTGCTAATCGTCTCTGCAAAGAGCTATTTCTCTTTCGTCGATATCCTGTTATTGATGAATTCAAGAGTAATAGATTGACGCTCATGAAGCGAAAACACTCAGTTGATAGAGTATTAGTCTGGTTATCGAAAGGGTCTTGATTCACTTTCATATCTTGACATCGATATCATCTCGTCGTCTATGGGATTGATAATCATAACACACTGAAGAAGTTTTCAGTAAGGTATGCACATATATTATAACTACGAAAGTTATTCCGAGGATCATGTTAGATATTTTGGCCTTGTATTTTTTTTTTTTTAAGCATTGTGCCCCAAGCAAGGCGTGAAGCCACTAGGACGCAGGGGGTTGCGGAAGATTTGGAGCGAGAGCAGATAAGAGTGATAGGAGAAAGGAAGAGGAGAAGGATAGTGGGTAGATCAAGGTAATTGAAGATGTCGATTGACATTACATTTGAATAGTTGGAGATTATAGCTTTCAGGGAAACAGTAATTGGGGAGGGTGTTCCACTGGCGAGAGGTGCGAGGTATGAAGCTATTGGAGTAGAAGAGACGGCTACATTTGAAGGTTTCTACGGTGTAAGGGTGAGAGCGGGATGCCAGCCTCGTAGGGCGTTTGAATTCATGGAGTCTGGGAACCAGTGAGAGAAGCTCATCAGAGCAGTTACCATGGAAGTATTTGTAGAAAAGACAGAGAGAGGCGACGGCGCGTCTGTGAGAGAGTGACTGCAGACAAGACGCTAGATCAGGGCCAATTAGATTACATATCCGTCTCTGGATCTTGTCAAGAACTCCGAGGTAAGCAGAAGGTGCTCCAGCCCATATATGGCAGCAATACTCCATGCAAGGGAGAATGGTTGTTTTGTATATTTGAAGTATCGATTCAGGGGAGAAAAATTTCCTGGCGCGGCACAGAGAGCCAACTTTCCTCGCGGTGGACGAAGCAATTGACTCAATGTATTTGTTCCATCTCAGGTCAGCAGTCAGCGTGAGACCGAGCAGATGCAGGGAGTTGCTCTCAGGAAGTTGACTATCAGACATTTTAATAGGGGGCAGGGAAGGATCTCTATGGTGGTTAATGGAGAGTAATTTAGTTTTTGTGGCGTTAAAGTTGACCAACCAATTCTTGCCCCAGTTAACAACCGATTGGAGGTCCATTTCAAGACGAACGGCAAGGTTAGTTTTGTCGCCGACACTAGATTTGTTTTTGAGGCAGGAGTAAATTGTAGTGTCGTCTGCATAGATGCCGACTTGGGAATCTATAGCTTCAGGAAGGTCATTGATGAAAATAAGGAAAAGAGTGGGGCCAAGGATGGAGCCTTGGGGCACACCTGCGTTAGTGGGATAGGAACTGGAGGAGAATCCGTTCAGAACGACCTTCAGTTCTCGGTTAGACAGGAATGATTGTATTAGATCAAACAGTTGACCAGTAACACCATACCCCTGGAGCTTACGAAGAAGGCCGGCGTGCCAAACCCTATCGAATGCTTTGGAGATGTCGAGGGCCACAGCACGAGCCTCACCGTTGTTTTGAAGGGCTTGGTAGACGGTTTCAGTGATGGCCGTAAGCACATCAGCTGTAGATCGGGCGTAGCGGAAACCATATTGCTTGTCTGAGAGCAGATTATGGGATGTGAGGTGATTAACCACTTCGGCATTGATTAGGGCTTCGAGGACTTTGCCGAAGATGGGTAGGAGACTAATAAGACGGTAATTAGAGGGGTCAGAGGGGTCTCCAGAGTTCTTAAACACAGGAACAATGGATGAGGATTTCCAGCAGTCAGGAAAACATGATTCCTTGAGGCAGTAATTATACAGTTTAGAGAGGGCGGGTGCTAGCTCAAGCGCGCATTTCTTCAGGACAATGGCTGGTATGCCATCTCCACCACTAGCCTTGTGGGGGTCTAAGGTGGAGATAATGCCCAGTACCAATGACGGGGTTATGTGTAAGCCGCTCAGTAAGGCCTCAGTTCTAAGAGGGAAGTCTGGTATGGGTACACAGGTGGAGTCGAGCGTTGAATTAAATGAGAATCCCCGAGCAAAGCATTCAGCCTTGTCGGTAGAGGAGGTCAAATTTTCGATTATTCAGGACACTCTTGCAGACTCGCCAATAATCTTTGGAGCCAAATTTGTGAGATGCAATACGTTCCTTCATTCGAGCAGCAAATATTGACTTAGCTTCGTTGAGGACACGCTTACACTCGTTACGGGCAGAGGCAAAGAGACGTCTATTGCAGTCCGACATGTCACTACGGTATCGATGAAAGAAGTGATTCCTATGGGCGATGGCAGATGAGCAAGCAGCGGAGAACCAAGGGGAGGAGTGCGACTTGACCTTAAATTTCCTTGAGGGGATGAAAGCGTCGATTCCAGCTTTAACCCAGGATGAGACCTCAGAAGCACATTCTTGGACAGAGAGTGTAAAGACAACATCCCAGGGGACATCGCGGAGGAAGTCACGGAACGAGTCCCAATCCGCTCGTTGATAGTAGAACGAGGTTCTTGTGATGGGAGGTTCTTTGCAGGGCGTGGAGTTGAAGGAAACGTTGACAGATACCACAGCGTGATCGGAGTTGCCAAGCGGGCAGAGCTGTGTGGCGCTACAAGATTCGGGGATGGAGGTAAAACACAGGTCGAGAAGAGAGGCCTTACCTGCCAGGTCGAGGGCAAAACGCGTGGGGAAGTCGACTATCTGCGTGAGGGATTGAGAAATTGAGAAGTTAAATGTTTGAATGCCAGCCCGATCAGTAGTAGCATTCTCGAGCCACTTGGTGTGATGGGCATTAAAGTCACCAAACACGAATATATGAGCAAACGGGTGGAGAGAGAGGACCTTGTCTATGCTGTCAGATATGCTATCAAGTATCCCACAATCTTGAGAGGATGGAGAGCGATAGAGGAAGAAGAGATAGCTTACGGCATTGAGGAGAGATAGTCGGAGACACATGTACGACAGGTCTGGCGATTCGAGAGACAGCTCTTTGGCTAGGGGGAGATGGTCCTTGACATAGACACCAAGGCCGTGCATGTGGGTTAGAGAGTCTTTCCTGAGGAGAGGAAGGTAGCCAGGGATCGAGAGATCAGAGGAGGGAATAGACGAGACAAGGTTTGTCTCACACAGAGCCAGTATATCCGGGCAGTTTGCAGTGAGGAAAGATTCCAAACTGTAGAATTTTGTTCTAATGCCACGGATGTTGGCGAACGAAATGTTGAGGGGTTTAGGTGATTTTGCGGGGCTGGTTTAGATTTACTTTTTGATTCATTTGAGTCTTCATGTTGAGTGATTGTTGGAAGATGAGAAGGCCTGAAGTATAGAGAAGCAGATGGTTATCGACCGCAACGTGAGCAGAGAGGAGTTAGCACAGCCTGCATCATAGTGTGGCCTCAGGGTTGACCACCGGAGGTGACTGCAGGGACACCGATCCATGCGCGTCATGGCACTACAAACACCCCGGTATTATACAACTGTTGATCAGAGCGGCCGCTCAAGACGCTACGCAAGAGTTAGGGCTCCTAATTACCAGTCGGAAACAGCAACCAGTGAACTGTCAACCGTGTACCCTCAAAATGAAGAGGCAATTCCACAGACTGCGCACATCACGGGAAAACACATCAGTACTAGTACAGAGACCAGAGAGAGAGAGAAAGTGCCGGGAACCCCTTTTTAGACAGGAAACAAGGTGTGAGCCTCTGCGCTTGTCCAGGGGAAGGGGGAGGAGTGTTGACCGGGCGGTAGGAGGGTCTACCTACTCCTATTACATATAACACATAACAGTGACAATAGACAAACAGATAAGGGCCGGGAAGTAGTTGGCAGTGCCCATTCTGGCACTATACGCGCGTTAAGGGGGATAGGATGGAATTTATTAGTATTTTATACTTATACAACACTAAGTTTTAACTTTGTATAAGTCCCAATGTTCTATTCTAAGGAAAGGGACTTTTTTTAAATTCCTACACAGAGTCCTAGCAGTAGAGTAGTCGTTAAGCAACTCTCACAGACTACTATGACTCAAATGAATTTTTGCCTTGCTAGATACTTTTCATATCAAAGTAAGTTGTACTTAATAAAATCCGATGTAGTTGCTTCCAAACGGATACGATGTTACCAGCCCATTTTCGTGATAACTACTAAAATTAATCTGCATTTCGATCTTAGACTAAAGTGAATTTTTAAACGTTTTTTTTTACCCCATGCAAGTCAGTAAAGCTACTATAACACAAAATGTCTACTGGGTGTGAAAAGATAAGAAATATAGAGAAATATTATTAAGGAGCGAGAACAATAGAAGAACAATCAAGAAGACAGTAGGTAACAATTGGCATTGCATTTCAAATCTGGTTGGAAAACATGAAGCCGGAAGTGAGCTCTATTAGCAAGTCGTGCGAGAAAAGAGAAATTACAATTACATCTACGCAATTCAACAATGAATTGATGAAACCTAGTTCTAAGCCCATCTAGTACGACGCTTAAATTCACAAATTTAAGTACTATAGCGAAGAGTTCATTAGAACAATGGCCATGAAATTATTTATAGTAAAAGCACAAATAACCTACATTACGACGATGAGAAAATTACATTAAGCTAAGACGCCAATTCAATAATATTGCTGATTTTTATTTTATCCATATTTTTAAATATACACCAATAGAACCGGGCTATATGTAGTAGCAATATTCAAAGCATGGACGAATGGTAGATTTATAAATATGTAAGATAGATTCTGGAGAGAAAAAATTGTCTAGCACGAAAAAGTGAACAAAATTTCATAGTAGCTGACCTAGCAACTGATTCAATATTTTCCCCTCATATAAGCCGAGAATGTTATCCTGAGAATACAACTGTTGAAAACATTTGCAAATAAAAACCTGCGAAATATTACTTAAGATTTATCGAAGGACTGCGTGATAGGTAATATCACGTCATAACAAATAATACTGAATACATAACTGAATAAAATATAATTCTATTTTATTTTTTGAAGGATATATTTGATAAACATATATGGAAATTATTTAGAATTTATTTGCTTATATATGAACATGGAAAAATAGTAATTTAGATAAAGAGAAAAGCTGAAGAGAAACTAGGTAAAAACATTTTGAAAATCAGATAAACACATCCGCTGACAGATACAATTATATATATATATATATATATATATATATATATATATATATATACGGACATTATTTATGACTCAACTTAACAAATGCCTCATCGTAGATCTGGTGGGACTAATATATTGTCAAAAAAACTATTACTACTGAATGACTTGAGATAAATATGTTGACTATTTTGGGAGAGACAGTCAAGTACAGTTTGCTATAGAACATACATGACATCATATTACATCGCGAGATGAAAGACTGTAACCACGGATTCTTTAAAAACAGTGAGCTATCCTCTTTTGAATGTCAGTCTTCAACAGTAGGCTAGATTGATGGATTGCTTTGCTTGTTAAATTTACAGTTTATCAAACGTTTGCTGGTTATTTTAAATACGCAAGGCTTATACTTAACATCAGAAAGAGGCAGCTGAAATTTATGGGACACATAATGAGGAAGAAGGGCCTGGAGAATCTGATACCCACGGATCGAATAGAGGGAAAAGAGACAAGGGAAGAGGCAGTTGAAGTTTATGGGACGTATAATGAGGAAGGAACGTCTGGAGAATTTGATACCCACGGATCGAATAGAGGGAAATAGAGACAAGGGAAAACAGCATGTGACATAGCTGACGTGCTTGAGCAGAACGTGATCTGGGGGAGGAAGCAGAATAAAGGAACTTGCTGAGAGTTGCAAGGGATAGAGGGAGATGGAGAACCATGATCCCCTACATCCTGAAAGGATATTGCATATAAAAATGTAAGAAAGAATATAATTCTAGATTGTAAAAATAATTCGGGAGATAACGATTTGCAGATACAAGTCGTACTAAATAATTCGATGAGAAGAGTTGGATTCATGCCTTTCCCGAAGTTATTGACGCGTAAGTGAAAATAATGAACCCGACTGGAATTGGAACTCGGTTCCTCGATTTTCCTTCTGGGCAGTTATCTGTTGCAACACCCGAAAATCCAAGTTTCCGGCACTTGCTATTGTTTCTCCGTGATATGACCCGAAGCCTTTTTTGAGCTAGAACAGATATATGCTGCTCAAGACCATGACACTGATTTATCCTCTAATAACTCTGCATAATATTTAACTAGAAGAATTCCGAGAAAAGAAAAAAAGGGTGAACATAGAAAAAATAGTAATTTAAATAATGAGAAAAGCTGAAGAAAAACTAGGTAAATTTTTTTTTAAAATGTTACAAATACACACGCATGCGCGCGCACACACACAGAGACACAGACACACACACACACACACACACATACACACATATATATATATATATACACCAGGTGTAACAGCAAAATTGTTCATTTCTTAGATTAATATTTGAACTGCTGTATCTTAGAAATGATTAAAGATATCTTACAGGAATTCTCTGAGGCATTTATAACCCTTTCATTAATAAGAATTTACAATTACTATTAATGCTTAACCGAAGAATAGTGATGAAATCGATCATAAATGAAAATGACATGTTCATCATTAATTAAAAATAGTTAAGGATCGGAAACTTATGAAGTATTGTTATAAACTTCTAATATATATTTATTATTTCAGGATCATTTTCCAAGTTATTAAAGGTGATCTTTGCCGCCTGTAACCTTCTGTCCTGCAGTAACAAGGAGCCACAGAATTTTCACGTCGATTACATATACAAGTCTTTTTTTCATTGCCATGTATTAAACGTCTTACGAATTGAGTTGGATCTTTTCTTATTGATCCCTTTCGCTCTGACTTTAAATGATGATCTCTTTTCCTGTTGTGACCTCCTGATCCAGTTTTCCTCTCCACTTTTCACTCTTTTTTAAACTCATTCACCATTCTCTTGATGGTTCTTGAATAGGCTTTGAAGATGGAAGCTAGACAATGAATATTGATACCACTAATGATGGCCAGACCAACATTACAACCACCTGAAGAAGGCCGGAGCATACAACGGCTGAAACGTTGTGATAAATATGGCAACATGGAAATGTCAATCGCTATCTACTCTCCTCCTGATTACATTTTTTTTCTCTTCCCGTTCATTTTTACTGTTTCTCTTCCTAATTCTTCCACACCGTGTAACACACTGTATCTTTAGTGCCAAGCATGGAGTGATATCGATTAAAAAAAACAAACTGTTCTCTACCATTTGGAAGATGAAAATAATAAAATATTGATAAAACCAACCACAAAACAACATGTAAATTTAAAATTAATTTCAAATGTAACAATTCTTTTTTCGGTGAAGAAACTTCGCATTAGATGTGACAGATTTAAAATTTAAAACAGTTGTTACTATAAATTTGATATATACACGAATTAACCAATCACAGGAAATAGAAAGCTAACTTAGACGCTGTTAGATTCCAATGATTTTGGTTTCATATATTTTTTCGACATCATGTCACTCTCTCCAGGACATTCATTAGCTTCACAGCTTTAATCAGGATTTTCTGACAGACTTGAATTCGTATCCTAGCTAGTGCCTGAGTAAGAAGACTTAGGACAAAGCCCTTTTCCGAGCGATATTTTATCTCTCTCCCTAAAGTTCTTAAAACCAGTTAGTAATATAATGTATAGAGATACGTTTTTACCTGATAAGCCAAGATACTTGCTCCAAATTTTGCATTGTCAGGCTTTCAAGATTTATCGCCCTTTGTTGATTAACGCAAACAAATCTATTAGAGATTCGACCATCAAAAAGCAAGCTAATGGCTACTTCATTAAAAGCAATTAAGTAAGCATTATAACATTAATGCTTTTAAGCTGGTGTTTGTACCAGTAATGATCCTAAATCAGTTGATGAGTATAACTTTCTTCAAATAAAACCTGGCAAAGGCTGTGTGGGACAATTTTTAACAATAGATGCTATCAATTTAGCAGGGCAACATTGAAAAGCATTTTCTTGATGCAAACATTTAAAACTTGACTTCACGTCTTCTTTTTTTTTTTTGCTGTCCAGTTTGTTAGCTTTAGAAATCTCCGAAAGAAGATTTTATTTCGTTCATTTCTTAGACTGAAAAGTAAATTAGTTTTGATTAGATGCGTTACTACTTTTCATTTAAATGATTCAATTTGTGCAGTACAGGAGATATAATGGGTTTAAAGAAGTGATAGCTTTCCCTTATAAGCTTTCAATGCACACACAGACAGACACACACGCCCGCAAACCCGACACAGACTTACACACACACACACACACACACACACACACATATATATATATATATATATATATATATATATATATTTGGTTGGATTGATGTGAGTTTGTGACCCTGTGTTTCACGCTCTTGCACAAGAGCGCAAATATGTTAGCTCTATCTCTGATATTGAGCGCTTTCTAATAGTTACCGCGCATATAGTATGTAAATTATATACAAAGAAATAATCACACATAGAATCAATCAAAAACTTGAGACGATATAATAGCAGATATTCAAAAAACATCTTTCGGTCGACATACAGGTGCATCGTCTCAAGTTTTTGATTTTATAAGGAAAAAAACACATGCCTGATGATGAATAGACGACTATTCGTAAGTACTAGCATTTTAACATCAAATAAACTGAAAACTACAGATAACAAGTTTATCGACGAGGATCAAACTCGCACTATGGATGAACAGGATTTTAATGCATATATTATGTTTTCTAGCGATGGATGTCGCCAATAATCGCATTAATACTTCTGATTGATTCTATGTGTGATTATTTCTTTGTATGTAAATCATATGCTGCCTAATGTTTTATGTTTATTAAATAATTACATATATATATTTATTTATTTATTTATATTTATATACACACACTTTCACACACACACACACACACACACACACACACACACACATATATATATATATATGGACATATTCGCTTAATTCTTTTAACAGACACGATGGCACACACACTCACATATAAAGAGAGATAGAAAATAAGAGAGAGGTAAATATAATATGGAGATTACATATTAATAAAATTTAGTTATCTTTAATGTGCTGATGAATATATATATATATATATATATTGATAGTATTAGTGTTCAATATATATATATATATATATATATATATATATATATATATATATATATATATAAATTTCGAGAGAATAGAATCCAGGTAGAGCTCAATGTCCAAGACAGAGCAAGAATGTAATATAAAAGACTCAAACACTAATATTCCATGGTTATAATTTATTACATTGGAATTGTAATCACGATCCAAATCATTAGACCTACATATTAAAAAAAAAATAGATAGATTAATTGTGAGTTAGTAGTGAGTTAGATCCTCACTGGGTGATCTTTACATTTAGCCTTGTGCCACATAGAATATATGTTTAGTGAATCAATATATAGGATACTTCGAAGTGGTGTAATGATTAGCAAGCTTCAGAATGTTTACATATTTTTAAGTCTACCTTTCGTCCATGCTTTAAATATTGCTGACACATCTGGACCAGTGATCCTGCTGCGAATTTAGAGATTTTGATAAAATCAAAAGAAACATCAGCAATGTTATTGGTCCTAACTTGGCATATCGGCTTCTATCACTTTCTCACTGCCACAATGTAAATTCATCTTCCTTTTTATAAATATTTCCAGTGTAATGGTTCAGATATACATCCATCCATACCCCCCATATATATATATATATATATATATATATATATATATATATATATATATATATATATATATAGTATCTAGGTCTGCTCTACGGTTGTATTGAGCTCTTTTGTTAGTTAGTTGTTACTCGTATCGGGGTTTTTTCTTTGGGCTTCAGACCTGCATCTGTGCGATTTTTTGTCGGCAGAAGTTCATGTTTGTAGCTCTTTCTTTTTTAAACCTTTTTCCCTCGAGATTGATTTGATTAGCAAATCAAAAATTCGAGGGTTTTTCAAAACGAGTCTAGTTATCTATATATATATATATATATATATATATATATATATATATATATATATATATATATATATATATTCCCAATCTAGAGAATATGCGTATGTGTGTGTATAAATATGAATTAAGAAATGAGCAACCATACATGCGTGCGATTATGTTCATATCCAGATTTGCAAAAAAAAAAAAAAAAATTATTTAATTTCTGATGCTCATTGTAGTGTAACAGAGCTATAAACTGTATATTAATAACTCCACATATTACCGACATCAGTTGTATATCTCAGAGTTTCATGTGCGTCCAATCATCAGGTACTAATATTTATGAACTTTTCAATACGGGTGTTTTCTGGTTCTCATGGGAACAACGCTACATAGTATATTACTTCAACCATAATTTGCTATTTTACTGAGCAAATTATTATATATATATATATATATATATATATATATATATATATATATATATATATATATATGCACAATGAATAATAACAAAAATATAGTTTATATGAATAATAAATATTTTTTTTTCTTCACCGGTATCACGACTCTGAGTTTCATTCACAATGCAATCGAGTGCTGATTGAAAATCTAATCAATTAAATCTCAATTTTTTTTTAGGCGTTTCACACCAAGCAAGGCCGGAAGCCACTAGGACGCAAGGGGTTACAGAAAATTTGGAACAAGATCAGATTGGAGTGATAGAAGAAAGGTTGAGGAGAAGGGTAGTGGATAAATCAAGGCAATTGGAGATGTCTATTGACATTACATTTGAATAGCTGGAGATTATAGCTCACAGGGAAACTGGAATAGAGAAGGGAGTTCCGCAGGCGAGAGGTGCGAGACATGAAGCTCTTGGAGTAGAAGAGACGGCCACATTTAGGAGTTTCGACAGTGAAGGGGTGAGAGCGGAATGCCAGCCTCGTAGAACCAGCGAATGCAGCTCCTCGGAGCAATTGCCATGAAAGTATTTGTAAAACAGACAGAGAGAGGCGACGGTGCGTCTGTGAGAAAGTGACTGTAGACGAGATGCCAGAGCAGGGCCAATTATATTGCATATCCGCCTCTGGAGCCTATCAAGAACCCCGAGGCAAACAGAAGAGGCTCCAGATTATATATATATATATATAACTGAACGTGGACCCTGAGATTAACGCCCAGTCTGTGTTATGCTTAAAGGCAATCTTCTGAAGTATGGCGCTGATTGTCGCTGCCCTGTATTGGCCTTATATATAGACACAAGATAAGAGTAAATACATTTACATTTTAAATATTGTATTAATTGTAGACGATTTTGCATCGCTATATCGTCAGCACTTTACATATTTTTATATTTTGAATTATGGAATTTTATCACGAATATATATATATATATATATATAATGGTTGCCTACTCGTTTCCGAGGAAACACGTCAGGTCCATATTACAGACGACCGTTTAATCGATAGTGTCCACTACGGTTCATATTGCAACCATTCTCTGTTGACCTTACTTACATTTTCTGAGTGAGAGTGAATAATCTAGCAATTGTGGATGACCGTGTTTAAAACTGATGCGCAGTTTTTAGTTTTAAAACAATACGTATTTCGTCTATCGTCATGACCACACTTAAAACAAAAAAAAAAAAAAAAAAACTTAAACAAAATTTAAAGCATAAAATATGCTCTCCGATGTCAATTTCGAACACCTTTATCCACTAAAAATAATGTCTGAAGTAATAAAAAATTTCGGATTGAAAATAAATTCAGCAATCCTTTATCTATCTCTCTATCTATCTATCTCTCTCTCTATATATATATATATATGTGTGTGTGTGTGTGTTTCTGTGTGTGTGTCTGTGTTTGTGAATAGCGGATGGGGAGAAATACAACATCTAAGAAGAGTTGGTAAGTGGTGCCTCTAACTTTACTTTTATATATATATATATATATATATATATATAATGAAAAACAGACCACATTAAGGTACCATTACAATAATTTATTTCACAAAAATCCTTTTTAAAGGACTCCGGATCATCAGGTAACACTTCCAACAACGAAATGAAAGGAATTGTTACCTGATGATTCGGAGTCCTTTAAAAAGGATTTTGTGAAATAAATTATTGTAATGGTACCTTAAAGTGGTTTGTTTTTTCATTAAATATTAGCTCTGTATTCACATTGAGCTCTCAGGATTTCATCTTCCTTGGAATTATCCATTCGGTTTACCAAGTTCTTCGTAACTTATATATATATATATATATATATATATATATATATATATATATATATATATAAATCCCTCAAATATTGGAAAGAAGACGAGTCGACGAAAGACATCGAATCACCTACCCTTAATTTGGCCCATGTTAATTTAACGGAATCCAAAAAGATATAAAGGATTATTTTACAAATCTAACATTTTATCTCTTATTTAGATCGTACTCGAATAACATGTTGCAGGTGCCAGATTGAATACTTCGCGAATTCTAACGTACCCGAGGCAACATACACCAAGCTTTTAGTTCAAATTTCGCCCCAGCCTGCAATAACAAATAAGGCTTTTGGCTGACCTCTTTTTGGATTCTTTAGGTTGCATGCAATTGTACAAAATCAGAAAGAACTTGTGTTTCGTCATTGGCTAATTTACATCGAACGCGAAAATCTCGATCAATTCTTTTTTTTTATTTCAGTACTCGAAACTCCTGATACCCATCGCAGAAAATATGATTTGTGTTACCTCATCGGATTATTTTAACTTCTTTAGCAAGACAATTCTATGAGTACTAGAAGACTTACTATGATTCCTCATCGGAGAGCATAATCTAATATTCGCTAATGACATTGTGTTAATGGCAAATAAACGCGATAATATTTGATTTGGTTTAGTTTGGTTTGTTTTGTTTTACGGTATATGAACCGCAGTAGGTTATTTAATGCCGACAAGATTTTTATTGCTGGTAATATTTTTTTCCTTCAAAAATTCATTGCTAGTAATAATATGTTACAAAAAAAGTATTTCTGGTATTAAAACCTATTTTTACACTTTCATAGTGTTTTGACCCCAGTTTGGGGGTTAATTATTTGCCCATAGCAGATGCTACCACCCTGTATCAAGGTGGACCTGGGAATACTGGCAATTAAGAGGTGGTTCCACGCTCCTCAAAACCTTCTGAATATAGGCCTTGCTATCGGATGTAGCTTATCGTCTTACCTAGGACGCAGACGTAGTTTATCATCTTACCCAGGACGGGATAATATGGGACCAGCTATCAATTCTAACAAGTCAGAATATACGGTCATCAGAACGAGGGACTGAGCCAGAAACTATAGACCACAAAATCAAGCAACTGTAAAAATTTGGGAAGTGTTATAATAAATGATAGAAAATTTGGCACAGAAATCTTCAAGCCATATTTGAATACCGAATGGTACTTTTCAAAATCATTAAAATAGGACAAATTCGTTAGAAACAAAGATGCTCATCTTTTATAATAATAAATCAATATGACTTGACATTGTTTGTTTTGTTTTACGGCATATCAACCTCAATGGGTTATTTAATGCCGACCATTTTTATTGGTGGTAATAATTTTTTTTTCAAAAATATATTGCTGATAATATTTTTTCCTTCAAAAATATATTTCTGGTAATATTTGTTTTTCAGAAATGTATCTTTGCTAATATATTTTTTACAAAAAATGTATATCTGGTAATATGTTTTTAAAAATGTATTGCTAGTAATAATTTTTTACAAAGTATTTCTGGCATTAAAACGTTATTCTTACACTTTCATAGTGTTTTGAACCCAGTTTGATCAGAAACCTTGCAGTTGGACGTAGATTATCATCTTACTTAATTTTCTGTATTTTCTTGCACTTACTAAAATTTTTGCTATATAACCTAATTCCTGTTCTGCTAAACATTTACAATGCCCTTAATAAATTTTGATTTTTTCAGCTCTCCTAAACCCTGTTCTGACATATCGTCATACCCAGGACGGAAACCAATATGGCCGTGAATGCTGGACAATATAGAGGAGATGAGATACTAGAGATGTGATTCTACATAATAATACTGAGAATACAATGGATGGAACATGTAAGCAACGAGGAAGTTTTGAGAAAAAGGGAAATGACAAGGACATTTGCACGTCAAATCAGAAAGAGACGGTTGCCATTTTCGGGCAGCATTATGAGGAAAGAAGTGACAGGCTATATTGTAGGGAAGAGAGACAGCGAGTAGCATCGAGAAAGTTAACAAACGTACATTTAGAGCAGAATAGGGACTAGGAAAGGTAGCATGGGAATATTAGAGTCAGAAAGAATAGAAAACATTGAAGGGACATGATATTCTTATTATTCTATATGTGTTGTCCATTTAGAACGTAGATTATCATGGCTCCCCACAATTTCCTGTATTTTGTTGCTCTTAGTAAAATTTTTGTATTTTTGCTATATCACCTAATTCCTGTTCTGATAAACATTTACAATGCCCTTAAAAAATTTTGATTTTTTCAGCTCTCCTAAACCCTGTCCTGTCATATTATTAGCTACTTCTGTTCCTCTTGGTTTCAATACGTACTCTGTGTTTCAAATTTTCCAAGTCATCTTCCTCATTTTTTTCCCTAGAAATAATAATAATATTATTATTATAATATTTTCCCTAGAAATAATAATAATATCTTTTTGATGCTATGTGTAAGTGTCCATTTTCCTTAAAACTTTGTTGTTGCTCACATGTTCAGTATTCTCAGCATCCTTCTGTAGAACCATGAGATTATGCAGTATTAACTACCATATAGGAAGACTGATATTACATAACAGCTCAGCCCTCTTTTCTTTGTTATTACTTTGTTTAGCTTTTAGAAGATATCTTTTTGATGCAACGTATAAGTGTCCTGAAGACATTATCTTTCTTTTTTTCTATCTTTTCAATTTTTTCTCTCTGACGATGTAAATATATCATAACCTGTTAATAAAAGAATTCATATTTTCTAATGTGTGTCTCAAAAGTTCTTAGGGGCACTGAATAATAATAATAATAATAATAATAATAATAATATAATATAATATAATAATAATAATGATAATGATGATGATAATAATAATAATAATGATGATAATAATAATAATATAATAATAGTGATGATGATGATGATAATAATGATAATAATAATATTATAATATAATAATAATAATGATAATGATGATAATGATAATATAATAATAGTGATGATGATGATAATAATGATAATAATAATATACTATAATAATCATGATGATGATGATGATGATGATAATGATAATAATATTATAATATAATAATAATAATAATAATAATAATAATAATAAAACACGGTACAAAAGAGTTGGGCAATATCTGCATTGGAAAATCTGCAACACTTACAGAAAGTAAACTGCAAGAAATTTGTATGAACACCACCCAGACCCGGTTATAGAGATAATACCTGTAACAATTTTATGGATCTTTACAATACACACAGACAGAACAATCTAAGCTAATCGTCTAGACATCGTGATTAGAGACCGCAAAGACAAAATGTGTTGCATTGTTAACATCGCAGCCCCTGCAGACTGCAATGAATCTTTGAAGATCAAAAATACTATCAAAATACAGGGTCCTTGAAATCTGTATCTAAAAAAATGAGGACATTAAGAATTCTAGTTGTAGTTGGAGCCCTCGGATTGATTGGAAAAGATTCCAATAGACACATTGAAGGAATCCTTGGTAGCCCATACTTAAAGAAATACAAAAATCTTTACTTACAAGTACAGCCCACACCTTACGAAGGGCTTTATCTATGTAAAATATGTTTATTTTTTTTTAAGTCCTCAGTGGAAAATGTCATGATGTCATTTCTGACCTTAAGTCTCTGGTCGGGGCACGGAAAGAAATGTGTATAGGCCAGGAACCAAAGGAAATAAAATTGTGTGCGGTTTTCGAGCTTTGAACACTTATATCTATCTAACATTTTGTAGAATCTACGTCGGTACACCACGAGCTGTTGCATTACTTCACGATAACAGACGACGAAAATCTGAATGCGTTTTCACTCTTAAGTGGTAAGTGCATGATTGAAAGCTGGCTAGCATGTTGGCTTGGCTAATTATTGAGTTAACAATATACTGATATTTTTCCGCTTATTCCGAGGAACCTCATCCTTCTCAAAGAAATTTAAGGATAGTAAAGAAAACAGGAAATATCCAAAGAGCTTATGAAATTATCTCTTAATTGATTTGGGCTTACTTTTCGTTCTTGAAAAAGGTTATTTTTAAAAAAAAAAATTACCTCGAAAAGAAAGGAAAACTGATTGCTGCTGCTATTTTTTACGTTGTCATAATTTACCAAAGTTACTTTCTAATTAAAAAAAAATGGAAGGTTTACAAGGTTTTTATCTTCAGAACGCAAATACCATATTCTGTCTCTAACATTAGCGAGCAGTGCATCGAGATAATGCTATTCGAAAGTTTTGGAAATGTCGATTAAATTAAGGCCTAATATCTTCGTTAACGCACACATTACACTTTTTGATGTGGTTGCATAGTTACCACTACCTTGTAAGTAGAAGAAATCCGAAGGAGTTAAAACCTGAAATTATATAAAATGTCCAATCCTAAGTATGGTAAGGGAAGTTCACTCTGCAAATAAGGAATCAACGCCTAATTCTGAGAATATTCAGAAAATATTTCTTTTAAGTTAATTTTTTAGTTAAACATTCTGGTTTGATGACGGTAGCTTCAATTATCATCTATTTGGTTTTCATGATTGATCTCTTACCTGCCTCTCATGGTGAGAAATTGGTTAAAATCTGCATCTGGTAAACTTAATAAATATGGGAAAAGGCCGAATTTCTGGGTTACATGGGGATTGCAGAAGAAGTTTTAAGAATCAATTTTCCAAACGGGAAAATAAGCCAATATATATCCAGTCAGGATGGAAAAAAAAACGTTTATTAACTTTGACTGGTACAAAGCCAAATTACAGTGGTGTAGGAGGTTGGAAGGTTTTGTTAAATCAACTAAATATGACAGGATAGCTTGCTTTAAAAATCAACATTAGAAACATGAATTTGAGCCTGGGCTCGAACACCGACCGTTGGTATTGGTGGGTGAAAAGCAGATAATTAACCCACTGGACAAACGTTTTACTAAGCTTAGCAGAGTCTGTTATAAGGCTAAAGTATAAGCTCAGCTATTTAAGTTAGCGTCGAATGGTAATAGCATATTAGATAAACATGTTAACCGTAACTCTAGTGGAGGCACCCAGTTAGATGGAAAGATAAACTTGAATTTTGTTGTGATGTTTGTTTAATATTGTCATTTCCTTTGCCTGATAAATTCCGTTTCAAATGCATTATAGATAGCGTATTAACAGTAAGTTAATGTTCGTATAGTGTAAACTGTTGTGCGACTAGTGTAGCGGTCAGTGGCGAGTAACCTCCAATCGGCGTGACGAGTTCAAATTCTGATTGATTATATTTTATGCAATTTGTGACATTGACATTGCAAAAATATTGAATCGATCGTCCTCCAGGTCTGTGTTAAATTTGAGCAGCCAGTCTAGGGGAAACAAAAAGTTTGGATTCCAACCTGAGGAGCGCTGTTTGGAGAATGACTGGTACACTGTATACCATTTGTCTATTATCAGTTTTTTTTTCTTTTCAGAAAAGCAGCTGCAACCCTACAATTTAATTATCTGTGCGGATAGTCTGCTAGTTCTGTATTTAGGCTTGGCAATTCAAAGCAACATATGATGGTTTAAAATATTATAAGGAGAAGGCTGATTCACATTGACTAACATTTTAACATAGTTTTACACAACTAATTTTCCATTTATTCGACAATTTGTTTCTCACCAGAATTTCACGTTTACATTTATTTTTTCTATTTTTTAAAAATCGGTTTGGTTTGTTGTGTTTTACGGGATATCAACCTCAATGGGTTATTTAATGCCGACAACTTTTCTTTTTTTTCCTAGTAATATTTTGTTTTGTCAAAAATCTATTTCTGGTAATATTTTTTTCCTCAAAAATGTATAGCTGGTAATATTATTTTAAAACATGTATTGCTGGTAATATTTTTTTTTTGAAAAACGTATTGCTGGTAATATTTTTTTAAAAAAATATATTACTGGAAATAGTTTTTTTTTTCAAAAATATATTGCTGGTAATAGTTTTTTTTTTTTCAAAAAATTATTTCTAGTAATAATTTTTTACAAAGTATTTCAGGTATTAAAACCTATTTTTACACTTTAATAATGCTTTTTACCTCAGTTTCGGGGTTAACCATTTGCCCGTAGCTGGGACCCTAACAGGTGCTACCACCCCGGGTCAGGGTGGATCTGGGAACACCAGCAATTAAGAGGTGGTTCCACGCTTCTCAAAGCCTCCTGATCAGAGGCTTTGCTGTCGGACGTAGTTTATCGTCTTACCCAGGACTTTTAAATGGGTATCACCACAAGCAAGACAGTAAAGACACTAAGACAAAAGGTGTTACACGGTGTGGAAAAATTAGGAATAGAAACATTAATAATGAACGGGAAGAGAAAAGAGTAATCCGGAGGAGAGTAGATAGCGATTGATATTGCACTTAAATTTTTGCAGATTAAAGTTGGCTGGAAATTATGAAACCGGAAAAGAGTTCCATAAACGAGAAGTGCGAGAAAAGAAACTGTTGGCATAGAACTTACGGCTAAATCTAACCAGTTTAACTGTAAACTGATGAGATCTCGACGCCAGTCTAGTACTGCGCTGAAGTTCATAAAGTCTAGCTAAAGTCTCATCTGAACAATTATCAGGTCATCCCATAAGTTTTGTCCGAATTTTGAATAAAGAAAACAAGTGATCAAATGTTACATTTAATTACAGATTCAATCAACAGTGTATTTTCCCTGATTATCTATGACTTCCTTCCATCTATTAACAAGCTTACTAATTCCATTACTGTAAAATTCTTTTGGCTTTGATTCGAAGAACTCACAAATGTCAGTTTTAACCTCTTCCTGTGTTACAAAAGCTGTTTCTTCCAAATGATTCTGTAAGCTACGAAACAAATGGTAGTCTGAAGCAGCAAGATCGGGAGAATAAGGTGAATGGGGAATTTTCTCCCAACCAAGTTCTTCGATCTTTTGTGACGTGACTCTTGCTGTGTGGTGTCGCGCATTGTCCTGATGAAAGATCACCTCTTTTCGATTCACTAGAGCAGGTCTTTTTTTCCTCAAAGCTTGGTTCAAACGCTCAAATTGCTGACAGTATATTTGAGCATTAATTGCATTAGGTGGTAAGAATTCAAAGTGGATTATTCCTTGGCGATGCCACCAGATTGAAAGAAGAACCTTTTGCCCATGAAGTTCCCTTCTCGGCTGTGGCTGGTGTCCTTCCCCTTTACCAATCCACTGTCTACGACGCTTAACATTTCGATAAAAGATCCATCTTTCGTTGCCAGTCACAAGTCTATCCTAAAAAGGTGAAACAAGTTAGCGAGAATGGAGAGAAGAGCAGATGTCAACTCGGGATTCGAGGTTGTTTTCAGACAATTCATGAGGCACCCATTTTCCAAGCTTAGGAACTTTTCCAAGTTGTTGAAGATGACGATGAACAGTTGTATGGTTTGAACTGAGAACCACTGCCAATTCCTTAACTGATAAAGCAGGATTTACTTCAAGGGCTGCTTCAAGAAGCTTTTCATCAAACTCAACTGGACGTCCGGTTCGATCTTCATCTTCAAGGGTGAATTCTTCACCTCTGAATTTTGCAAACCATCTTCTGCAAGTTCTTTCATTCACACATTACTCTCCATAAACTGAGTGAATGTTTCTAGCCGCTTCGGCTACTGAGTTTCCTTTCTTGAACTCATAAAGCATTATGTGCCTCAAATGATTCTTGGGTACTTCCATGTTAGCAGGGTTTTAATCAAACAAAATTAAATTTTATTGTTCTCTGAAATAAAATTTGATCAGTTTACATGCATCTAAACATAAGAATAATGTTCCGCTCCATTAGACATTATAAAATACTCTTTAAATTTCGTTCATTTAAAAAAAAGGTAAAATTCGGACAGAACTTATGGGATGACCAGATACTATGAAAGTATTTTTAAAAATTATTATTATTATCATGAAAATCCCAGAATGATATCCTGAATAGTTCCATATGTACATTTTTGGTAATGGTATTATTAGCCATTTCTCTACAAAAAACATTTGGCAATCGTTAACCGAGAAGCCAATACTGTTTTCTATTGACATTTATAAAATCTCTCTTAAAACAAATTTGAAGGAAGCAGTTTTCTCAAGTTCAGTAGTTATTATGGCGCTTTCCAGTATTTATGGGGATTTACTTCCTAAACGTTTTTGTTTGTTTTTAAGTGTCGTGGATTGTTAGCATCATGAAGTTATTATTTTCTTTTCAAGTTACATGTGCTAACCATTTTAGTTGTTGCAGCTGTCGGTAGTCCTCAAGTGATACGATTTCTGTTATTTGAACAGGCTGTTTTTTTTGCTATTATTTAGCTCCAGTCAACAATGTGCAAAGAATGATGATCCTTACCAAGACCCGCAGGCTATACTTATTTTTCATAATTGATCTGTTGTATGCAGCTGAGAGTTTAGATATTTCTGATTAGATTTAGCGTCATGCATGACATCCATAACAAAAATTTAAAATTTCACAAATAATTTATAATGAACAAAGTCTAAGGATATAAAAGGAATTCAGTAAAATAAAAAAAAGGAAAGGCTCGTAAGGCAAGGATATGTCGACTCACCAGACTTATTCAACCTTTAGAGCGAGGTGATTCCGAAATGAACTAGCAGTTCTAGCAGGATTCATAAGTGGCGGGCATAAACTTAACATATGATAGAATGGTGACACTGTCTTATCAAACAAGTACGGACGTTTAATTATCGTGGAAGTTTTGTAACTGTTGTAGCCTTGTTAGGGACAGAAATAAAGACACAAAGGGAGGAACTAAGTTAAACAAATATATTAACAGAAACAATAATAGAAATATATAAAAACGAGTGTGTTACAGCAAGAATGTTCGGTCCGACTGTCAGAGCTGACTGCTGGAAACTTCTCTCTTCAGAAGGCAGTACCTGCTCCTGTTTATAGCTGGCAGAGTTCATGCATGCGTGCGTAAATTACCATAACAATCATAGAAGACGATAATTGTGGCACCGAAATCCGAAGACGAATTGAAATATCGAAATATGACTTCCAAAAGATAAGCACATTATTAAGAAACAAGAAATAATCGTAATAAATAATGAAAAAAACAAGTATGCTGGACAGTTATGAAATATCAACGCCATTATAAGCGAGTGAATCGTGGGCAATCGATGAGGTGACGGGGCAACAAAGATGTGCTTCTAAACAAGGATTCTAAGAATACTCTTAACGGAAAATACTAACAGCGTAGTTATTTCAGGGAAAATTGAAACAAAAAGTACACTTTTCGAATTTCCAGAAGATAAAATAAGGAAAGAAAGCCTGAAGTATTTGTCACACAAATGTAGGAAGAGGGGTAGAGGAAAGAATTTCCAGTCAACTATAATCTCATAAAATCAAAGGAACACACAAACGTCAATAGCTGTATCTACTGCAAGAAAAGTTGGTTCATTGTTTCTTACCAGAAGTTTTTTCTCGTCAAAGTCTATCCTGCACATTTACAAATCTATCATTCATCCGCGCATTGAATACTGTTGCCTTATCCGGTCTGGTGTCCCTACTGTTCATCTAAATGTTCTTGACAAAATTCGAAGAAGGATCTGCAATGTAAGCGATCCTGACTTGGCATTTCGAATTCAGTCACTTTCTCACAGACGTGATTTGGCTTCCCTCTGCCTTTTCTACAAATATTTTCATTGCTACTGCTCTGACGAGCCTTTTCTCCTGGTTCCCCGACTACATGAAGTTAAGCGTACTGCTGAATTGGCATCTAGGCCCCGCACTTTTATTGCTGAAATAGTTAAATGTACTCTCCACTTCTAATCCAAAAAATATTTTTTCGCACTTCCCGACAGAGGAATTCTCTTCCGTTTACTTGCTTCCCTGATAACGACAGTCTTCAAAAATTTAAATGCAACGTCAATCGCCATCTTCTCTTGTCTAGAGCCACTTTCGTCTTTTTTCCTTTACCCACTAATCTCTATACCCAGTCCTTTCAATCAGTTTCCCTCTCTGTAAACCCCTCTCCCCTGCATACTAGTAGCACTCCGGCCTTGGGGTGAAATGCTTAAAAAAAATTCTCTTGAACTGTTAGCATGAGATGCGAGCTTTTTTCGTTCTCAGTGAATTCTATTTCCCACAACGTTCATGGATATTTCTTTTTTCCTGCGTTCTATTTCAGCCCTGGTAATGACCCTTCAAACATTATTCAAAAGATCAAATATAACGTGAAGCCGATGCTGTTACTGATAACCAGGCAAGATTCTGAGCACTATCTTTGAGGAAATTTTAACATCCCTAAATCCTTTATTTGAATCTGCCGCGTTGTTTCCATATTCATATTCGTTTCTTCCGCTATCAGACACACAGTTAATCTTCGATCTGAGCGAACACCGGCTTGCATTATTATTTGTGTTTTTATCCGTTTTCGTTCTTGCATCATCGTTCATGTCTTCTCAGCTTTCCTTGAACCACTTGTGTCGCTCAAAATAATTGGTCTCTTCATAGCATGTTCAACATTTTATTTAGGCTAGACTAACGTTTTCCTAGCAGATTTATTAAACTTCACAGAAAACTCTCTTGCTCCAGAGTCCTTTCACGTTTTCGAACAACATTATAATATGAATAGGAACAACTTCCTCTACTGCTCGACAACGAATCTTTTCTTCAATTGGAAACTCAAAAAACAGAAGTTGGAACATGCCAGGAAATGCTCAGATGTACAAACATTATCCTCACAATACACCACGGTTAATCTGAAAATAAAATTGTCACACCTCATATTTTAAAAACTAAATGTACTTGTTTAACCCGTAAAAATTTTACGGTTTTCTTAGTTTAATATTCTGATCAGTAAGCTGAAAGCAAATTCTACGACAATAAAATATCTGTAGAAATTCCTCTATGGCATCGTCAAATATTAGAGCTTAAGAACTTTAACAGAATATTACAGAACAATTATAAATATTAATGATGCTCGTCATTTTAAGAAGTGAGTACAAATGAAAATATTTGAAATTGAAAATTTTTCCCATTTCATTGATACAGCTGCGAAACACATTTATCTTTCTTTCTTTCATTTATTTTCTAACAGAACCCAATTAATATATTTTTACTCCGTTCCCACGCGATCAAAACGGAATAGTCCATTATTTATGGAGTATAGGCAGGAGATGTGAAACACTTTCATTTTCCTTTCTTTCTTTCTTTCTTTCTTTTTCTCTCTCTCTCTCTCACTGAAAGCAAGTAGTGTCTTTCCCTTCTTTCCACAAGATGAAAACGGAATTTATGAGTTACTGGCAGGACATAACGGTCGTGCAAACTAACGAAGGGGCGGACAGGCACAATTATATTGGGGTCTTTTAATTAATTTTAATTATTATAATAGGATTATCTATCAATGCAAGAAACGTATTAAAGATACTGATGTCAGTGTTGTAAAAGAAAATTAAAACTGATTAATTTTTGTAAAATACTGGTTTTATTGAACGAGTGCATATTTTTAAATTCCAGGATAGTCTTTTGTGTTCCTTTCACGTTAATCTACTGGGGAAAGGAAAGGATTTATCACTTCTGCATCCACCATCAATAGGTTCAAAGGCAGAGCTCTCTAGACATGATTCGAAAATGTTTTATCATTCCCAAATCCTCTGTTAAAATCTGTGAGACTGTTTCCATATTTATATTCACTTCTATTACCATCAGTGGCCCTATTAATCTTTCACCATCAGTCGCCCCCATTAACCTTGAATCAGGAATCTTTCCATTATTTTTCTACCATCCGTTGTCCCATCAGCCGTCTCATTAATCTTCTGCCATCAGTCGTCCAATGAATCTTCTTCCATTTATTCTCTACCCTCAGCTGTCCCATTAATCTTCTACCATCAGTTGTCCTATTAATCATCACCATGTCATCCCATTAAATCTCTACCATCAGTCGGCCCATTAATCTTCTAACATCAGTTGTCCTATTAATCATCACCATGTCGTCCCATTAAATCTCTACCATCAGTCGGCCCATTAATCTTCTACCATCAGTCATCTTATTAATCTTAATCATAAGTCGTCCCATTAATCTTCTACGATCGGTCGTCCTATTAATCTTTATCATAAGTCGTTCCATTAAACTTCAACCATCAGTCTCCCATTAATCTTCTACCATCACTTGTCTTAATCTTCATCATAAGTCCTCCCATTAATCTTCTACCATCGTAAGTCCCATTAATTTTCTACCATCAATTGTCTTATTAATCTTCTACCATCAGACGTCCATTAATCTTCTACCATCAGTCGTTCTATTAATCTTCATCATAAGTCCTCCCATTAATCTTCTACTATCAGTCGTTCCATTAATCTTCTACCTTCAGTCGTCCCATTAATCATATATCGTCCATCGTCTCACTAAACTTCAATATGAGAACAGTCATGTTTTTACTATGTATACATTTGCCCCTGTTGTTTCTGTTTTCCTCATCGTCCTTTGCATCTTCTCAGCATTCCTAGTTGAGCTTGCGACACATAATCATTGTTGATTGCTTAATAGCCTGTTCGCCATAAACCACTTGTAATGAAGCTAAATGTTCATTAACCCGTGTACGAATCTTCACACGAAATCTGGCGTTATTTTACTGATCCAGATTCCCTCCACTCATTTTCTACCAGCAGTATAATAAGATCATGTAAAAGTTCCTCTGTTGTTCAGCAACGGATGCTTCATCTTGTCTACATCTCAAGAAAGCGATATTTGGACCATACTCGAAAAATGATTGGATACAAATATTTTGATTGATGTATTATTACCCACCACGACAAGATGGCGTCATTCTGGGAATTAAATAGACACAAACTTTTATATTTGTTTTACACGATAAAAAAAAAAAAATTTAAATGAAATGAATTGCCAAATAACATTTCAGTTATCAATGAACAGAAATCTCTAAAAATTTATCTGAGCTTTGCCCCTCGAGATTTGAAACTATGAAAAAAATTCTTTCATTTTTCAAGATATTAATTTTATTAAAGATGTTTATCATAATTTACATTCCAGTCACTTCTGTTGATTTTTTTTGCGTTAATATATTTAGAGAAGACATTAATATATGTCTTCACAATCTACTATGGGTTAAACAAAATGTAGACTGGCTTCTTTAGCCTTGAGTAGTAACTTGTCTAGAAGATGGAAAATTGAAATGGTGGCTTTAAAATTTTCCCTGTGTTATTGATGTCTGCCTAGCTTTATCACTAGTCTTTGGTTTACTACCGTTTATTCAGTAACTTTTCATTGTCTAACTTCTATGTTAGGCATGTATTAATCTTGAGAGACTACGGTACGCTAGGTAATGACTTGTGATTAGCGCCTATTGAGGCCTATGCTAAAAAGCAATTTCTCCCAGAATTTGCGCAGACAAAGACTGATGCTGTACTTCCTGTCAGACTTTTAGCCTTCCTTCCGTGCTGTTTGATCTCTGACTATCTCATCGAATGTGAAGTCTCCTTTCTTCATCGTTCCACCAAGTTTAGATTAATTTCTTAGGCTTCTACCTCTCTGTTGCAGGAATCTTTGTACTTTAGCTGAGGTTTATCTAGTGGTCACTGAACCGCCTCTGTTTATTTAATTGCCGTCCATTCTTACGACGTGTTTGAACCAACGCAAGTGTCTTTAAATTAAGAAGGTGTACAGGCTAGTAATCTCAGCCGTTCCGAGGACGGAGTTGTTGAGGGCTTACGTGTTTAGGATACGTCGTACGTCATAGACAGCACATGTTGATGAGTTTACGATCGGGTCCTGCACAAAATATCCAAGTTACACTGCTGTACGAGATTTGGATGCAAAGACCTTGTTGTGCTCTATTATCTTGCTGTTGTTCCATCGTCTTTTTGTCAGTCTAGAAATAGATGTAGCAGCTTTGAAAATATGCTTACTTACCTCAGTGTCTGCGGCTATTTAATCTTGGTAAAGTAAATGACACCTTCCGACAAAGCGGTATATAATAACATCGTAATAATCTTATTCAAATCTGCACTTTGTTCATTTAATATTATATGCTTCTTTTATCGTCATTATATCAGTCAGTCAGTTATGTGCCATGAGAGATACAGGCTTAGGCGATCATGTATCTTTCGATACATGACTAACGAGGCAGATTTTTTCTCGCAGTAGGTTGCCATTTCTTTCTGCGGTAGACCGGTTGCCATCCAAAGATATAGAACTCGGTATGTCTTGCTATTTACCCATAGCTTGGGAAAGGTATGAATCCTCTTCTCTTCCCCAGCATTGGGTAAGTAGTAGGGCAGGCCGGGTTCTACAGCCTTGGATGGTAGCTGATCTACCGTAGAAAGAAATTGCAACCTACTGCGGGGAAAAAACTGCCTCGTCAGTCATATATCAAAAGATATATGATCACATAAGCGTGTATCACGCATGGCACTTAACTGACTGACTGACCTTTGGGAAAGGTATGAATCCTCTTCTCTTCCTCAGCATTGGGTAAGTAGCAGGACAGACCGGGTTCTACAGCCTTGGATGGCAACTGATCTGCTGTAGAAAGAAATGGCAATCTACTGCGGGAAAAAAATTTGCCTCGTCAGTCATAAATCAAAAGATACATGACCGCCTAAGCGTGTATCACTCATGCCACATAACTGACTGATAGAAGGATGTTAAGATATGATGGACGTAGCATGCGACCAAGGAGTTTTAACGAAAGCAGATACATAAAGGACACATTTGATTAGGATCAGATATTTTTGGGACACATAATGACGAAAGGAAGCTTTGGGAATTTGACACTTTCAGGGCATATTCAAGGCAAGGTAAAAAGCGAATATCATACATAACGACCCTGTAGGTGACAGAAGAAGGGATCGTAATATTGTTTAGAGATACAAAGGGTAGTTGTGGAGGGACATGATCAGGCATGTCTTCAAACAATAAGGCAGATAAATGAAGACTTTTGCGCAACGAATGTTCCAGATATTTTCAATTTCCACCGGCTTCTGCTGTAGAAATCAGATCGTACCTTTCGCTCTATACTTTTTAGCTAATTGAGGTGGGAAATAGTGCCCAGGAACCGGTGTTTATTTTTTTTAATTTTATTTTATTTTTATTCATACAGGTTTCCAGCCAAGAATGGCTAAAACCTCTCAGCAATCTCAGGAATGTGTTACCCCAAAGCAAAATGGCCATTTTAATATGCGAATCAAAAATATAATTTTAAAATATTAAAAATTGGAAAAAAAAGAGTAATTTATTAAAAAAAATATTTGAGCAGAATTTCGATATAAATTATTTTAGAATGTTTTAGGAAAAACGATATTTAGAAGAAAATTTTAAAAGTTGAAATATTTTAAGATTTAAAATAGTTTTAAAATTTAAATAAGAAATGAAAACGAAAAAAACAGAAGAAATTTAATGTAATCAAATGTAATTAAACCTTGTAGCCAATACGATAAAAATATTTTAGAAATTCTCGCATGGACGTCGCATGAAAGAATAATATTATCGAACGAGACTAGCATAACAATACGAATGGATAGTCACTTCGATTCATACTTGGAGCTCCATACTTGTGACCTTATTCCGAACTAGGCTGAGCTTATTAATTAATGAGTAATTCTAGCTTTTGTATTATTTAAAAATGGCGATCTTCATCAGTTTATAATGCATATAGTGGTGGTTTCCTAACATCGAGCGATGCATACTATTTAGGCTATAACTAATGTTTTCTGTTCGATTGTTAAGGCACTTCTGTTATGTAAATATCGTTATTTGAATCTAGTAAAATATTGTTATTTGAATTTGAAAAAATTAAAATCCTTTTTTTTTTTTTTCAAGATATCAATTTTCTTAAAGACGTTTATAATAATTTACATTCCAGTCTCTTCTGCTGAGTGTACAATCACGTTAATGGAATTTCAGGACCAATAATATTGCAGATTCTTCTTGGGATTTCATTAATTTTGTGATGTCAACAAACACTCGTTGCCACTTTAGTGATACCAACGAATACTCGTTGTCACTATTGTAATGCTCGTTGTAGTAGAAACTTTTTAATCACAGGTACAACTATAGTACGCCGTTGAACAATACTGGTGTCAGAAGCTTTCGAATAGCACTCGCACTAATGGTACTTGCTCGATAAGACTCGCTCGACAAGTAACACGTACGGTTATCTGAATAGAGAAATAGTATAGAGAATAGCGGTCCGTGTAGAAATAGAGTAGAAATGGTGATCCAAATATTAATAGAGGATAGATTAGAAATGACGATCAATACCTTCCATATATGCGTTTCCTGTATGGTCACGTGATCTACTTCATTCAATAATGGGATCGCTTTGTTGTTTACTCTCTGGCGATCTATGTTCAAACTCAAGTTTCGGCAGAGACACTTTATTCCTATATAACAATCAGAAATCTCTAAATATATAGCAGGAGCAACAGACCATATATAGAAGCAATATTCAAAGAACAGACGATAAGCAGACTTATAAATGTGAAAAATTTCGGCCCAAGGCCGCTTCGTTTTTGTCTTTTTCTTATCAGTCCTAAACTTTGTTCACCATCCATTACCTCAAGCTCACTATGTATATCACGCGCTGTTTTCAATCAGGTCCTGTGAGTATCAGATTTTCCAAGCCCTCTTTCCTCATTATGTGCCCGAGAAAATTCTTCTCTCTTTCTGATGTTAAATATAAGTTTCCTTTTCCCCCATTTTTCCTAAAATCAATGTTTAACGTAAACCGCGGTATTAGTTATAAAATTAAAATCGGTATTAATTATAAGTTTTTAACAAATTGTCATTCATTTGTAGGTTTCAAAATGGGCGGTGGACGTTAATGTGTTAGCTTCGCCATTATCGCATTAGAAATATATGTGGATTGGGCTGATGACAACAAAATTCAATGATATTAAACGGCAATTATTTATTTCTCACCAAATTCTTAGTTATCACCGCTGCCGAGTGGGAGGGGGTTCTAATAAAGCAAAGCAAATTTTCTACCGGGATATTTTTCAATAAAAAAGACAAAAAGGTAATCCTTCATTTCTTCTTTACATACCGTGACCCGTCAGGCCCTAAGCGATCATGGCATTCGCCAACTTCCTGTCAGCCGTAGCTCTTAATAAAGTTTGACTTTTATCTCTCCCAAAACTTGTTCCACCATCCATTAACTCAAGCTCACTAAGTATGTCATGCGTTGTTTTACTCTGTCACTCTTGCTTTCAATCTGTCTTGTAAGTATCAGATTTTCCTAGCCCTCTTTTCTCATTATATGCCCTAGACATTTCTACTCTTTCCTGATGTTAAAGTTTCAATTTTTCATAAAATTTCGTCGCCGCTGACATGATTGACCCATCATCCTTCTGTAAAACTCCACCCTTCTGTTTTTTCATGTCTCTTCTCCATCTTTGAGGAGACTGTACTCACTATGTAACGTATTAAACTGCTATTTTCTGAACGGCGTAAAACCAATAAGACCAAAGTATTTACGTGGATTACAATTAAACAATATTACAACTGGTAATGGTAGGCTACGTAGCAAATACATGCTGAAAAGACGGGGATATTCTTGTACTACAGGATCCACAAAATACTGCTGATTAATAACGACCAAGTTAATCATACTGATCCTAATACCAAATCAAATTATCCTGATAATTCCATTTCACGACAGCAAGGACGTTTTTTTTTCATTTTGTTTTCTTTTATACGCCTAATATATTTCTTTAATCATTTCACCCCAAGGAAAGCATTAAAGCCACTAGGACGCCAGAGGTTACCGAGTGTGAGAGAATACGAGAAAAAAACTACTCTTAAGGAGTGAAGAAAACAGAAGATAACGATTGACATTGCATTTAAAGTTTTGAAGATCAAAGTTGACTGGGAAGCAAGAAGCCAGAAGAGAATTTCACACGCGAAAAGTGCGATAGAAGAAACTGTTAGCATAGAACTTACGGTTGCATCTAGCCATTTCAACTGTAACATGACGAAACCTTGTCACCAGTCTAGTACTGCGAACAATTACCGTAGCTGTATTTAGGAAAAGGAAAAGGGAAGCTATGTTAAGGTGGTAAGGAAGGGGTTGAAAGCCGAGATGCCAGGTCAGGACCAATAATATTGAAGATTCTCATCAATAATGTCTAAATATATAGCAGGAGCACCAGACAATATAGAGCAGCTATATTTAAAGCATAGACAAATGGCAGACCTATAAATATGAAAAATTTCGGCCCAAGGCCGCTTCAGTTGTCGTTCGATTTTTCCTTTTGCTTCTTCTAACTTTTGTAAAGAACCCTTTGACTCAAACATCAACTAGACAAAGTACAAAGCAAACTATATCTTTCTTATTGACGCGCTTAATTCGAAACAATAGGGTAAAAATCTCAAACATTTAGGCGCAGTGACCGGCCGAAACTCGAAAAAGGTAGCTATTATCCGCACAGAACAGTGTTCTTTTCGAGTCGACATAACAGGTTGTGTTCGATATCATTTGTTTACATTGCTTGAAGTTGAATGAGAACTTAGTAATAAAAACAGTAAAGAAAGTGAAACTGCTTTTATAATGTATTTTGCAGCTGAATTGGACGTAGGGTATATTTAAAAATCTTTTGATATTCTTTGACTTTGAATAAAAAAACCGTGTTGACATCACATTGAAAAGTCTCTTCATATCAAACGTGAATTTCAGACCTAAAATATCCTTTTATCCAACAAAGGTTTCGGTCAAAAATAAGAGCAACTTGAAAAAGTAAGTGGTCGATCATTTAGACTTTAATTTCGACGTTGTTGAAAACGCGTAGCTTTTAAAAGCAGGGAATGAGCATCATTTTTTTTTCTCTTTTCTAGTTATAATTCTCCTGTAAATGTCAGTGCTACTATGTAACTCAATACTACAGACCGCATGGTCAGGTCATCGGTTACTAAATCGGTTCCCACCACCCACAAAACATTTCTGGTGAGAAGGATGGCCAAAAGTAGAGTAGTATTAAATGCAAGACTTATCTAAGGGCGGAAGAATCTTTTTGTAGGGTCGGCTCAATGTGGTAAGCGTGACCCCGTAGCTATGTATGCATCCAGAGTGTTGATGACACGCCATCGCTGGTCGGAGAGCTGCCAAAGGGTGAATTCAACGGCCAGATATGTCACCAAGGTAAGCCTTCAAATTGAAGGATATCGACTGTCTTTGCACCCAGATAGAGATAAACAAATATTTATCCAGCTTTCGACCCAGATATCTAGAGGGAATTGGTCAATTGCACAGCGAACCTAAGATCACACCTATCATGGGAGTGGTGATGCTAATCATAATGAAAGTAAATTCTAATGTATGCACTTCGCGACTAAGACTTGAAATAAAATGATTAGATGTAGCCGTAAGTCCTATGTTAACAGTTTCTTCGTTCGCACTTCAAGTTTGTGGAATTCTTTTCCGGCTTCTAGATTCCGAGTCGACTTTAAAAATTTAATTACAATGTCAATCGTTATCTTCTGTTATCTTAATTCTTCTTATTTTATTGTCTGTTCTCTTTAATAGCATTTTCATTTCTCATATTCTCAGCAGCACCTTACGCCTTAGTTGCTTTGTTGCCTTGCTTGAAGCGAAATGTTTAAGAAAACAAAGCCGAACTTAGTGTTTAGGAAATAATTAAAAAGAAAACTAAGAAGAAAATAATTAATCTGCAGACGTATTTTTTCGTTCATGCGAATCACATTTTTAAACATATTTATTTCGTCCATGTCGTGAATCACATATTTTGGGCCCGAAAACCCTAAATACATATTTACCAGGGTTCTATCCGTACTCTGACTAGAGTTCTATCCGTCTTCTTCCAGTTAATCATTTTGGGAGCAGTTTAAATAAACTATGTAAAAAATATTGCAGTGGTCTATGTTAGGACGCTTCTCTTGGTGAATCGGCTAGTGCTTTTTTCACCTCAATCGAGTGAGAGCTCGATTCGATCTTGGATTAAATCATAATATTTAAATTTAAGAATATAAATTTTAATATAGTCATTTCTTTGTGAATTTCTTTTAAAGTGTTTTTTTTTTAATCCTGTGTATCTAAATAGTTCAATTTTTTTTCTAAGTTCAACATTATTATTAAAAAAAAAAGTGCGACAAGACAATGTTTTACTAAATGGGATCTGTGATATGAACGTCAAATTTTCGAACAAAAATAGGAATTTGAAAATCATGAGGATAAAGAGGATAGATAACGATTGGTCCTCGACTCGAAAAGATTAAGATTGTAGTGTTAGGGAAAGCATCCAAACAAGAGTCACTTCCACAAAATAGCGCTTCTCGGGAAGAGTGAAACTTTCTTCTTACCAAAAGAATACAGGGTCAATACTTTGTTCTTTGTAGTTCTGAATATATTTTGTCATTCGCTATTTCTCCAAAACTCTGTTCCGACATCCATTTAATCAAGATAGATTATACATTGTTTCCTTCTGATCTTCTTGCCTTTAATATGTCTTGTGAGTATCAATTTTCTCAAGCTCTCTTTCCTCTTGTAACGTAGAAATTTCAATTGTCTCTTTCTGATGTTAAATATACGTGTCATTTTTGTTTTAGTTTTATATAAAAATTCTGTAGGACCACATTTTTATTGCATAAGGTCTATTCTTTATCTTAGAGGAGATTGTCTAGCCTTTACTGTATAGGAGGATTGATATCCCATAACATTTCAGTACATTTTACTTTGTTTCTAACTGTTGTAATTGAGTTATCAAAAACAGTAGAAAACCGGAATTGGTTTAATAATTTTATTACCTTTGGTACAGGAAAACATAATGTAGAATAGAAACTAAGGAAGAGAATGTTTAGCCGTGAATGACTAAATGCTTTCAGCAAAAGCTGCTGATCCTACTGCTCAACGTCTTGTTACTCCTCTTGATGTCGGTGTATTTTTATGTCTTTCGTCCGACGGCCGAGTCCGAAGTTGTAGGGAAATATTCTCCCTCACAACACTTGCTGAAATTTCTTGGACACATATTGAGAAAGGAGGGCTTGGAGAATGTGACACTAACAGGTCGAATAGATGGGAAGAGAGACAAGGGGAAGCAACACAGGGCATACCTAGCGGGATGAGAGAACATGGAGGAAGTAGAAAAGGGTCAAAACATTGGGTGCTACAAGGGATAGGGTGAAGTGGAGAGCCTTGATAGCCTTGAAGAGACACGGCACATAAAAAGAAAATAATATACGCTGCTTAGCTTTGGAAAGGCATGTTTCACTGTCCTTCGGATTTCAGTGACGTATTTTCCGTCTTTTGTAAAAGGCTTCCCAAATATTTAAATTTTTGTATTTGTTTCATTTCGGTATCTCTAATTTGTAATTTTCATGTTTGTCTGTTTTTATTTTTTTTATTTTTGTTGCTAACAACCATGCATTGATGCTTAGTCCTTTCTTCTGTCTTTTCTTCATTACTTTCTGCCATGACGTTACAGCTTCCTCTAAAGAATTTCTTTTTTTTTAAATCTAAGTGATTGTATAAATTGATAGCTGGAAAAAGAATTTAAGAATTTATATAAAGAGTATATTTCTAACACAATGATCCATTTATGAAATTAGGACACTTTAAAACTACAAGCATTTTTTTTTACTACTAGATGAAAGCAAGCATTTTTTCTCGTATATGCAGTATCGCAAACGTTAGCAGTTTGGGAAAAAAAAAAAAAAACAAAACGGCGAGTCAGGTTCGAATTCGAGCCAAGTTTTTTTTACTTTCTCGCAAATACAGTTGGGGAAGTTTTGAGATGTCATCTAACACTCGTTGACACTTTTGTAATATCAACGAATACTAGCTGTCAACTTCGTAATGCTCGTTGTATTAGAGACTTTGTAATCGCAGATACAATTGTAATAACGCCGTTGAACAATACTGGTGTTATACGCCTTCGAATAACACTCGCACTAATAGTACTTGCTCGATAATATTCGCTCGAAGAGTAACCACCGAATAGTAATCCTAATAGTAATCCGTATAATGATCAGTATAGAGAAATATCATAGTGAATAGTATAGAGAATAGCGATACGAATATTAATAGAGGATAGGGTAGAAATAATGATCAGTTAGACGCCACGCTAATTTCCATATATACATTCCGTTTACTAACACGTGATCTACTTATTCAAATTGGGATCACTTGTATTTGCTCTCTGGTGATCTGTGTTCAAACACCAGTGTCGGCAGCGATACTTTATTCTTATATAACAGAAAGTTAAAACACCATCTCATTCCCCCAGATGTGGATTAAATAGCAGACTGAGCTCTCTATCCGTGGTTGGAAGCTAGTCTAGAAGAAGGAAATCTGTATTTAAAATCGGTAATTAGCCCTGAGAAAACGCATACTGTAGAGCCATTGAAAAGATTATCGAGTTTAAAAAATAACTACGGTGCGGGGAGGAGGACTCTAAGCCCACGAAGAAGTTCGAATGAAGTAAAAAGGACATTTAGAAATCGGATGAGATTATGTAATTAAATTTGATCTAAAGACACAAAATACTAGTTCAACGTCTTGGTAGTGATTATTTAGTCATCTACAAATCAAACTTCTTACATAAGGACTATTGAATGTAAAACACTATGGTCATACGATGAAACTAGTCAAAATGAATAATGAATGGACTTCATCTAACAAATTATTACGGCTGTTATATTTACCCGGATACTGCTATTATTCGGAGGTAAATAACTTGATGCGTTTCTCAAATATTTCGTCTAAAAATCAGATAAACTATATGAATTAACATTTTAGTGCCCTGACATGGTGCAAAATTTATATATTTTATCAAGCTGATCTCACTGACCATTGTATATGTTATGAATTCCATCTTTAGAGGTTACCATGCATGTTCTTTGATAAGCAGAACTTACTAAATGCAATGATTTTGTTCTCGTGGGTACCAAACATGTTTATGCAGTTCGCTCGCGTAGTGGATATATATATTGGACTTACATCGGAACTGTTCTAAGAAGACCAAAATATATATATATATATATATAAGGATTAAAAAAAAATAATCGAATTCTCCTCAACATTATTAAGAAGCGTGAAGAAGAGCAGAGTAAACAGGAAGAGAGTAGATAGCGATTGATGTTGCATTTACATTTTTGAAGATTAAAGCTGGCTGGAAAGCATAGAGCCGGAAGTGTCTGCCACTAGTGAGAAGAAACTGTTAGCATAGGACTTACGGTTACATCTAGCAAATTTAACTGAAAATTGATGAGAACTTCCAATCCAGTACTGCGCTTAATTTGTTAAGTTTTAGGCATCACTGCGAAGAGCTCATTCAAACAATTACAATGAAATTATTTATCGAAAAGGCACAATAACATTTCGGCGGTGTGAAAGTGACTGCAGCCAAGACGCCAGGTCAGGACCAATAATATTGCTGATTCTCCTTTAAGAAACTCTAAATATATAGTAGGAGCAGCGGGCCATATCCGGCAGCAACATTCATGAACGATTGGTAGACTTATATTTATGTAAGATAGATTTTGAAGAAAAAATGTCTAGCGTGACACTGGGAACAAACATATTTAGCAGCGGACCAAGCAATGAATTCAATATAGACTTACCATTTCATATCAGCCGAGAATGTTTGCCCGAGAAGGCGGAACGAGTCACTCTTCTGGAGGTTAGCTTTAGCCAGGCTGAGTTATCGGCAGACATAACATAATTATATACGCTACCAAGAAATAATCTGTATCTATAAAAGGCAGGATGTGTGTGTGTGTGTATGTGTGTGTGTGTGTAACGAATGCACGGCCGCAATTTTCGACGGATTTGCACCAAAATTTACATGCACATGCTTCAAGTTAGTGAGAAGGCCAAGACCGACCTTACATTTCCCAACTCCCATTGATAGTGGAAATAATCAATTTTTTCATGTTTCTACGGCAGTTTTCATGTAGTTTGCGGCCATTTTGTACTGGCCAGAGTTAGAGCCTATAGCTGGCTGCCACGAATAGGCAGGAAGATTCTATTGGCCAGCGTGAGAGCCAACAGCCGACTGACACGAATGTTAACTAGCATGCAAAAAAAAAAAATTGAAGGCTGCATTCGTCACAAGTGGGAAAAAATTAAATCTGCATGGAACTTTACTCCAATTGGCTTATTCGCTTGCTTAAACTCAACATTGATTTTGATTCGGCAGAACTGGGTTGGGTGTGAAAAAGTATTTGTTGTTAACATTCTTTTTTCATTCGGTTTTTCTAGTTACGAGTCCTTTTTTTAAAGTTGATCGTTTTGTGTTCATTTTGTTTAGTTCTTTTTTCGTAACAGATTTAATGTTTAGTATAGAGCTTAGAAAAAATTGGCAGTGTGAGGTAGGCAAGAAATAAGGCATGTAGCAACATCAGTACGGCAAAGGGCACTCCTTTAAAGACAAGCAAGAGCAAAAATATTTTAAGTCAGATGATAGCGATTGCTGTATGAGTCGTACGATTTTTGAATCAAGCACGAGCAACGCCGGGCCATGCTGCTAGTCAGAAATATGATAGGGTTATCAATATACTCCATTCTTTCTTTAGTTAAACGATATATTCTACGTATACTAGTGTTTGGGTAGATATACTTGGTTTTTAAACAATTTTTAGTCTACCGGTCTCTGCTTTCGTATAGGGACTTGTATTTTATCAAGACACTTGAATACACAAGTCGGGAGACGAAATGGTACATTGTTTAAATCAATACAATATAACATGTAAACCACCTTGTGGTAGAGAATAACGTTAATCGCTATCAAACACTTACTATTTTGTAAAGAAACACGATCAATAGACCCGTAACCCATTGAGATCATAGAGGCACCTTGTGTACTGCAGCCGCAGTAGTATTGGTGTTTCCTGGGTAAGATAGCCTTAGGGAGCCCAAACTTCCACAGGCTGGTTTTGAATACAGCGTTTTTTCTTTCTCTTAAACCGGTTGCCACCCAAGGCTAAAGGATCCAGCCTGTCATAGATATGAAGAGAAGAGATGAACTGATACTTTTCTCAATGACTTTGAGGATCTGGATTTTTATCATATAACACTCATACACTATCATTGTGATATAAGGGCCTACTGAAAAACCATCTTAATTTCAACATGTTGCTTGTTTGTTTTTAGTAAGTTACATTTTAGATTTGATACCATTTTCCTAGTGAAAGGTAACTTTGCAAAACATTACTACTGTAGCAAGTTCGAGCATCATTAGTTTCACTATAACTTGTTCCCTTGAACTGTGCTAAATCGCAATTAATATATATAGATTTTAGTCCATTTGGAGCACCTCCTTAAGAGTTTAGTTAATTTCTATTTTGAGTGAACCTTAGCTCCATCGATCACGATTGCAAATCCCGTAACCCTATTAGGGTTGCAGGGGCACCACATACTCTGCAGTCGCAGTGGCCACGTTAGAAGTGGTGTTTCCTGGGAAAGGTGGACTGATGGAGCCTAACCCTTTACAGACTGGTTTGAATTCAGAGTTGTCATTCTCGTCAAGGCTGGTTTTGAAATCAGACTTTTTCTTTCCTCTCGACCGGTTGCTTCCCAAGGCTATCGGATCCAGTCTGTCTTGCTGTTTATCCATATCTGGGAGAAGATATGGATTAGTGCCTACCCCAAAAGGGGTATTAGCACGGAATTCGAACTCAGCTCTTCGATTTCTCAATCCGATTCACTATCCTTTACTGCACGATGAAAATAACGGATTGTTGCAGATAAGCTGATGAGCGGTTATGAGAGATTGGATCATATGCGATTACATTAGATATATTCAATAATGGATAAAGGGCAAAGTACTAGTTTCAGGAGGAGTAGATAGGTTCGTTTATCGCCTGATTCAAACTCCTCCCTTGTATTTTGAACAGGAGCATATATTTATCCTATATTTCCGGTCTCGGATTGAATTTCCAAATCCCTTCTAAAGTATTTTACTTTTTTCACAAGCGTGATGCCTTGTGTCTTGGTATCGCCTTGCTTGGAGTGGGTCCTTTTACTTGTAACCTTCTAGCTTGAGTGGTTCTTGGGCCTTGTACAGGGTGAACATCATTGTAAAAAAAGGAAATATTCGTCATTTATTGACTGAAAAGTTAGCGCTATTGCAGATTGAAATTTATAAATTCACATTTGTTTAAACCAGTTTCTCAGGAAATTCGACTTCTCAAATCATCCACAGTGATTTTTAATATTACTGGAAATTTCATTTCAACCTTTTTGCTCATGATAGTATGGAAAATAAAAAACAGCTTTATTTTATCATTATTTTTTCTTCTAGTTTCATTTGTTTTTTTTTTTTAATATTTCATATTAAGCAAGGCAATAAAGTCACTGACGTGCATGGGATTACTGAGAGAGAGAGAGAGAGAGAGAGAGAGAGAATATAACAAAAACGCTATTAAGAACAGAGAACAATAAAAAAAAGAATTAAGATGACAAAAGATAAAAATTGAAATTGTATTTAAATGTTTGAAGATCAAAATTGACTGCAAAACAAGAAAACGGAAGAGAGTTCCACAAACGACAAGTGCGAGAGAAGAAAATTTTAGCATAAAACTTACGGTTACATCTACTTATTTCAAAAGGTCTATCCCATATTTTGTTGTTGATAGTGCTCAAAGCGTTCAAATGATATTTTTTTTGTGATTGTGTAGCGTCAGTCTATTGGGTCTGAGGAAGAATCGCTTTATTTAAGATTTAATTGTTTTTTTCGCTTAAAGTGAGAAATTGTTTTGAATTTAAACAATCAATGGGGTGAATTAAGCCATATTGAAAAATATGCGATTCACTTAACTAGCTTATGGTTTTGATTACTTAACTCAGCGGGTGGGGCAATAAATCTTACGGTGGCATATCACAAAGGTTTACGAACTCACACAAGCATCCAACAGGTGGCAACAACTGCTGACTTATGTCGAGGACGTCAAGTACAATCTGTACAGCAGCCAACGGACTAGGTTCTGACCTATTTATTACTTTGACTGTCTGAAATTTCCTCTTCCCAAGTGAAATTCATCTATTTCTGCAAAACTTTTATATCGAATCTAATTTTGAATTTCTTTTTCCTTTCTATTTTCCGGGCCTCATAAAACTGCTCTTCTTTTTACGTTTTGCTTAAAATTTTATTTCCAGTTATTAGTTAGATCGAAAACTGGCGGCGGCAACATTTTTTGTTATTCGAAGGCTTTGAAGTTCGACCGGACACAAAAATTGTGTTTCCCGATAATAAATAAATAACAAAGCCTGCAATGAAAACGGCATTATTATTATTATTAATAATAATAAATCGCAGAGAAAAATAAAACAAAAAAAGGGCTATTCACTTGCAAAGTTTCATTACGGGCGATGTGAGCCGATCAGGTCAGGACTTCCTCTTTAAAAAGTTAGGGTCTCAGGAATGCGAACATCTAAAGCTGATAAAGCAATCAATACAGTGTATATTGAACAAAGCATCGATAAAACAAAGAGGAAGTCGATTCCGGATCTATTGAAGATGTTGAGACATTCAATAGTATCATAAAAGATTGACGAGTGTAGATGGGACGAAATAGCTGAGCAGCGGAAATAGACCAAATTCAGAGACATATAGAGCTAGAGAGAGTGGCAGTAGAGAAGGGACAGAGAAGTAGATAGATAGATAGATAGATAGATAGATCTGAAGAGGTTCAGACACATATGTAATAAGATAGATTTGAAGAGTGAAGTAGATAGATAGATAGATAGATAGATAGATAGATAGATAGATAGATCTGAAGAGGTTCAGACACATATGTAATAAGATAGATTTGAAGAGTGAAGTAGATAGATAGATAGATAGATAGATAGATAGATAGATAGATAGATAGATAGATAGATAGATCTGAAGAGGTTCAGACACATATGTAATAAGATAGATTTGAAGAGTGAAGTAGATAGATAGATAGATAGATAGATAGATAGATAGAACAAGACCAATATAAAGAGAGAAGAAATGAACAAATTGGGATAGGTAGGTAGGTAGATAGATAGATAGATAGATAGATAGATAGATAGATAGATCTGAAGAGGTTCAGACAAATATGTAATAAGATAGATTTGAAGAGTGAATTAGATAGATAGATAGTGAGAGAGAGAGAGATGTGGAAAGAGTGAGCTAGATTTGAATATATAGATAGATACAATCAATCTGAAGCAAATATTGAATTATGAAATAACAGACAGATAATATAAATGTGTGTGTGTGTTTATATTCGTTGCTTTTGTTTCGCGGCAAATCGGCCTCTTTGGGTTACTTACTACTGAAACGTAAATATTTTAGACTCGACTATATTTTTATTTATTTTATTTTAATTTTTTGGGAGGTAATAATGTTTTAGATAAATATCTAGATAGAGGCATGCTAGTGAAACTAAGAAGTTAGAAAGAGATGGGCGAAGAGATGGCAACAGATTAAATTAAGATATTAACATACTGATTAAACGCTGACGTGAATTGAACAGAGGAAAAAAACATGAAAATTTAGGCAATAATGATATATATATATATGGTGGCAGCGTTAAAAATGTCACACAGAGTATCAATCTGAATAAAGACGAAAGGAAAACTTTACGGACGCTTCTAGTTCTCTGATGGGCGAAATATACATACATATATATATATATATATATATATATATATATATATATATATATATATATATATATATATATAGAGAGAGAGAGAGAGAGAGAGAGAGAGAGTTCGAATCCAGGTTGAATCCATTACATTCTCTTACGTGCTAATACACTTGGGAAAGGTGTGTATCCTATTCTTCTCCCTCCAGCTATGGGTTAAATAGCAGGACAGACTGGGTTCTATGGCCTTGGATGGCAACTGGTCTAGGAGAAGGAAAACTCTGAATTCAAAACCTGAGGGGGGTTGTTTGGTGACCTTGTGGCACGCAGTGCACCAGGTCTCTGTATTCGTCCCTTCAAAAAGTGTGGATGGTCCTGCACGAAACCTTCACCACTATAATCGAATCTCATGTGCCAATGTCGGGCTGTCAGTTTCCTGGAAACTGATCTGCTTGACCCTCATACGTCGAACCCGACGGGAGAATCGATTATATATATATATATATATTTATATTTATAAATATATATATATATATATTGCTTGAACCGGCTTCTAATGCTCCGGATTGAGCGGCTTGGGGGTAGTAGTCATAGCTCGTGGGGGCACAGTCCTATGGTTAAAGAAAAACACAAATCCGTTCCACCACGGAATATTTGATCGAGTCTCATTCGCTACCTCGTCGTCACCGAGGCGTGTTGGAGCAGTTGGTATGACGGTTGCCTGATGACGTGACTGTCCGGGTTTTACTTCTTGGTATTGATTGCGCACTGCTGATGAGTCCCAAATCGAGGACGAAACGACCGTCCAATGCTTTCTGAATTCCGTTGAGGTTTCTTCCTGACTCGATGAAGTACTTATAATTCTCTCAAATCCTCCTAATTTCTATTATATATAATTTTATTTATTCAAAAATTATAACATACACATGTTATAACATCACTACAAAAATAGCCATTTTTCTTCAAAACTTCTGGTGTCTTGTCAAATGTAGGTGTTCTAATTTTTGAATAAATAATATTTGCTCTACTCATTGTGCTGAGCATCCTTTTAAGAACAGCGGTGTTGGTTATTGGAATTTCATTCCGCATACATCAAGTATATACTTTGTATACACATATATATATATATATATATATATATATATATATATATATATATATATATATATATAACATCTATGTTTCAAACTTTAGTTTCCTCAGGCGATATTGGTCAAACATCTTTTTAAATTTGAAAGCTTTTTTCACGGTTAATCTTTATTTTTATCTTCTTTGTATGTGGTTTAATCACTTTTTAATGAAACTGTTTCCTGATTTAATTTAAATTGACCAGTAACTATATATATATATATATATATATATATATATATATATATATATATATATATATATATATATATATATTCAAACAATCATGTACACATGATAGAAAAATTATTAGGAGGGTTTAATAATTATATTTTTAAGTAATTCATCGAGTCTGAAAGAAACCGGTTTGGACCGGCTTCTAATGCTCTAGAGTGACCGTATTGGTGATAGTAGTCGTGGCTCCAGGAGGCACAGTCCTATGGTTACAGAGAATCTCAATAAGAGTTCCACCACGGAATATGTGAGCGAGCTGCGCTATACTGAGTCTGAGTTACCATCTCTTCGTCACCGAGGCCCGTTAGAACAGTTGGTATGATGTTTGCATGACAACCTATCTGTCAGGGTTTTCAGTTTTTGGTAGTGGATGCGCACTGCCGATAAGTCCCAAATATTGGACGAAAAGGCCGTCCAGTGCATTCTGTTGAGGTTTCTTTCAGACTCGATGAATTACTTAAAAATATATATACTTTTTTATTTTAGGATGTTGCATCAAAGACATGTAAAAACTCTACACAAATGTAATCAGGCGTTAGTCAATGACCGGTGTGTAGACAATGTATTGAGATTTTAAAACAACAAAAGGAAGAAAATAGTCTTTTTCTTTCCTTCTTTTTTCTTACTCTTTCCTTTTCTTCGTTTTCCAATGTAAACAGGCGGTATGTTGTTTTTAAATCTCAATAAATTGTCTACTCAGCAGTCATTTACTAACGCCTGATGTGTTAATAAACATCGAAACATGATTGCATTTAAGTGGCGTTTTTTCATGTTTTTGATCCTAAAATAAAGAATATTGCTCTTCTTTTGTATTGAGCCCTCTTTTAAATTTAATGTTTAATTGGATTCTATTCGTGCTCATTTTACACACACACACACGCGCGCGCACATATATATATAAATATATGCTTCTAGCGACATGAAATATTTTGTTCAATATTGAAATGCATTTTACAGAGTCAATGAATAAGACATGATATTGTCTTAAAGAAATCCGTTAAATAGTAATATCTTACTTATTATAAAACGCAGATTGTGTGTGTGTGTGTGTACGTTTATATATTGGATCGGATTTCCTACATTTTACAACTGATTTCAGCAAAACTTCACAGGACTGCATAAAATTACCTTGCGGTGGTTCTAACAGCGCCAAATATTGGAAAAACACAATTGTTTTTGCACGAAATCAATTTGAAAGCATGGTTAAGTGTATCTCACCCGGTCGGAAGTTCCTGCCGGCTACTCAAACGTCCGAATGCCGTTAACTTCAGGTGAATCAGCGTTTTTTTTTCAGAGAACGATACACAAAAAGTAAACAAATGAAATCTAAACATAGACAAGTCTTCCTAACTAAAAATAATAACCGGAAACTACTTCAAATACACATGGTGTCCAAATTTTTTTTACTGTATTCAATAAGTAAAAATCATAAATTGTAAAAGATTACAGAAAGGCTACTAAATGAATAAGATTTGTTAGATCATCTTACTTATTATAAAACGCAGATTGTGTGTGTGTGTGTGGCTGTACGTTTATATATGGGATCGGATTTTCTACATTTTTAACCGATTTCAACAAAACTTCACAGGACTACGTAAAATTACCTTGCGGTGGTTCTGACAGAGCCAAAAATTGGAAAAACTCAATTGTTTTTGCACGAAATCAATTTGAAAGCACGGTTAAGAGACATCACGAGAATGAAAGTGGGACAACTCATATCGAGTTATACTTATTATAAAACCCAAGTTGTGTGTGTGTGTGTGTGTTCGTTTATATATGGGATCGGATTTCCTACATTTTTCAACCGATTTCAACAAAACTTCACTTTTTTTGGCAGGTAGTGTTTCTTATTGTCTTGCACACTTTTTTCTTTATTTTTAAATACAGAATGCTTTAAAAATTCCATTTACAAGACAATTGTTTATAATAAAATTCTATTCAATCAGTAGATCCATAACGATTGAAAACAGTGTTTTGTTTGAGTTTGGGTTTGACCAATTCGTAAAAAAAAAAAAAACTAATTAAGACATGCGTGTCCGTCAACCTTAAACAATAATCTTTGTCAAATTTATTTTTCAATCTTTATGATGGTCGATACTTGATCTATCTCTTACTGTTACATCCCCGGGCAACGCGGGGCTCTACTGCTAGTATATAATAAAACTTAGGAAGACTTTGTAATTATTGACTAGTGTTCTTTTCATCGGGTTATAATCTGAATGGAGATACAGACTTCAGTTAAACTACTAGAACATAAAAATGCATTCGGTGCACCAAGTTTGATTTTACCTCACTATGATGGCCTATTGGTAAAAGCAAGAATCAGGGATAAGGTCCTGCTGATTGTACCAGGTTACGAAGCAAAATGAAGTATTTCTTATTTAGAAAGGAGTTGGACACTGCCACGTAACACATGAAATACTAAATGCTTCTGAATCTTATATCCATATACTCGGTAAGGCATAATTTGCCTTTATTTGTAGCTACAATATTTTTAAAACAAGAAGTGATAAATTCAGAATAACTCCCAATGAAAATCAAAATAGTATCATATGGTCATGGAACGTTATCCTATAGGAACGTCTATTTTACTTATGGAAACCTGAGCGTTATATAACTCTCAGATCTATCGACTTATAGCATTTATTGTATTGTTTATAATATCCAGGTCAGATCAGGTTAGTCGTGATATTCAAACTTGTCTGTTGATCATATGAAAAATGCTATTATTCTGAAATGGTATATTTTATATAACATCTCTTTAATTATATTTGGTATGAAACAAAAGATTTCTTTATTGTCTAAATATGAGCAAAAACATATTTAATAATTTTTTTTTTTATAAATCGATTCACACCAAGCAAGGAAATAATGCCGCTAAGATGCAACCGGTTACTGGGAGTGTAACAGAATGAAAAAAAAATCTAGAATTAATCGGAAACTCAATCCTAAAAAAGAAACAAGGGATAAACCGGGGTGGGCATGTGAACCGGACTATTAGAATGCAATATATATATATATATATATATATATATATATATATATATATATATATGAAGCAATATAGTCGTAGTGTGTGCTATATTTATGGTATAAAGTGCTCAATATCAGAGATAGAGCGTGTGTAAATAAAAAAGTGAACATTGAAGTCAACAATTCGTTAACATTTGGCCTGACGATTGCGTCTAGCATGAAACAGCCTGTCGTCTCTGTGTTCACTTCAATGTTCACTTTATATATATATATATATATATATATATATATATATATATATATAAATTTTAAAATACTCCTGATCTTCAGACATCACTTTCTGAAGATCCGGAGTAGTTTAAAATGTCTCTGGTGAAATAAACTATTACAATGGAGCCTTAAAGTGGTCTGTTTTTCTTTAAATTATTAGCTCTGCATTTCCACCCTCCTTGGGACTACCCATACGGATTACCAAGTTTTTCATTACTTATATATAATATATTACTATATATATATATATATATATATATTAAATAATATTAAATTTAAATAGTTTTATCTTTTGTGCACCGTTTGCCGTTAAGGCCCCAGCGAACATTGCTCTCCACAACTTCCTTATTAGTTATAGCTCTACTTTGTGCCTTCGCTGTCCGTTTTAGACCCTGTTCTATAATCAATTTGCATATGCTCTTAAAGAGGTTACTTGATATTTCGCTCTGCCTTCAATATATTCGGTGAGTGACAAATTCTCCAAGATCGCTTTTCGCATTTTTTAATCATAATAAAATAAGAGTATCAGAAGATAGAAACCAAATTATAATAGGAAGATATTGAAAAGAAATAACAGAATGAAGAAAAGAGAACTGGCCTTTAACAAAAAAGAAAAAAAAAACAATAAAACTAATAGTCTTTTTTGCCGGTCCCGGTAAAACAGACACCGAGGCTATTTTACCGATAAATTGTGTTTTAGAATTAAGAATGTATATATGTTGTGTGTGTTTTGTAGGAAGGACTTGAACAACATGGATTCTGTAGCCTGTCACTGTTGTCTACAATGGGAACATCTGAAGTGTATTGGCAAGACAACAATAGCCAGCATAAAATTTGGATTTGCAGAGGCAGTTATACCTGAAGTGCTTAAAATATTCAGAGACTTCTATATCTCTTTTAATGATTGATGATGAGTAAATGATTTTAACCTGTGTTTTAATAATTTATGGCGAAAAAAGTTTTTGGATTGGCTTAACGATGGGGAAATAAGTAAACTTCGGTGTTAAATCTGTGTATTGTTATTTTTAACATTACCTACCTTCATAATAATAATAAAAAAATTACCGGCCAAAAAAACTTTTTTACCGAGACTGGTAAAATAAACTTAAAAGCATGCTTGTCTATTTTATCTGAACAGGCAAAATAACCTCTTCCTTTAAAAGAAAAACTATCACAGGTGAAGTGTATTCACTTTTGACATTTTTACCCGACAAGTAATTTCAAGTCTTCGAAACACACATATGAGGACTTACGATCACATCACGTAAGAACAACGGTTCCCGTGTGATAAGCAACGACGAGCCTAGTCAGTACCTAGATGGGTGACCACTTTGGAATTGCAGGTACTGTAAGCTTGGATTTTCAGGCGGTATAATAGACAATAGCATGGACATTTTTATCGGAGAGTCGAGTTCCAATTCCAGTTGGGTTTGTTATATTTACTTACGCGCCAATACCTCTTCTCCTCCCTCCAGCTATGGGTTAATCAGTAAGACTTGTATCAGCAAAATCATCATTATCTCCCCACAAAAATAAAATTACGTAGGAAATATTTAGATTTTAGCAATAAATAAACCTCAGAGGTGTTGATACGCCGCTAAACTTAAACAGAACCAAATAAAACCACATACAGACTGCAATGGGTAAATTGTCGCCATTTTATATTTTTAATTTCGCGCATGCGCGTTGTTTAGATTTGATTTTGTCGTCTGCACAGTATAGTGGGGTTAGTTGGAAACCGTCTGTGAGAAAAATAACACCATGACGCAATTCACCCCGCCAGAAATTTGATAAGGGCATGCTGTACTACTTTGCATTCGCGTCGGAAGCTCCAATACGAACAATTCAGGGTATGTGTGTGTGTGTTAATTTGATGACAGTGCAGAGGATTTGCAAAGAGTTGGATGAGTCTAATGGTGATTACGAAGGTATGGCAGGTCGGAAAACTCACTGTAATATTTCTGATAAGAAAAGAACACATCAATTTGCCGGTGGGGGCCCCAGACTCAACAAAGAGGCCTACATCAATTGCCCTAAGCTTGTAGTGCTGTCCTGCGTTAAGAGGGTAGCTGCTAGAAAATCCAGTGTGTGACAACAGGACCCTCCGCTATACCACACAAGCAGGAGAACACAGTCATGACTGGCAGACAATTTCTGCGACCACATTACCCATTACATTTGCCCACCTAGGTCCGCGGCCTGCAACCGTGCTTGATTATTATGTGTGGAGCGTGGTTGGACGGGAGACCAACAAAACTCCTTGTAACCCCAAAGATGTACTGAAGGCAAGGATTATGGCAGCATTCAACAACTTAAACAAGACAACCATCCGGAAGAGATGTAGGAGATTCCGAACTCGTCTGTAGGCCGTGGACGAGGACAATGGCGATTGTATTGATGTAATTTACCAGTTAGTGTTTCAAGATATTTTTGTGTAGTTTTGGTAAATGTATCTGTTAAGATGAGATGTCAGTATTGTTTTCTTTTTTGCGTAATTTATACGACAATTTCTCCCTCGCACTCTATATATGAAACGGAATTCGCAAAGCTGAATAACGCTAAATCTGCATGTAAATTTGTTTTACATGATCCATATTTACTGTCCATTTTGTTGATAAGGAATGCCATTTTATCTGTGCAAAGAGGAATGTAATCATTCACGTTGGCACATTATTAAAACTATCGTCATTGTGTATATATATATATATATATATATATATATATATATATATATATATATATATAGAGAGAGAGAGAGAGAAATAGATAGATAGATAGATAGATAGATAGATAGATAGATAGATATGAGAAAACAGTATAGATGAAATCCTAACGGATGAAACGCGCCCCCAAAACCTTTCCAGTTTGTCATGTTTTTCTAAATACATACATGCATACATACATATCTATCTATCTATCTATCTATCTATCTATCTATTATATATAGGATTTCATCGGGCAGGGCTTTGTTGACGTTACCACGTCTACAGATGAGCACGAAACGGGAGACGAAGGTAGTTTCAAAATGTTTGAAAGAATAGTTTTGAAAGAATATTTTTTGATATATATATATATATATATATATATATTGTACTTCTTCAGGCAATAGTAAGTAACTGGTGATTAAATGATTTTCAAGAAAATTTAAAAACAAAATATAACCACTTTCTCGAAATTTTAAGGGCGGGAGGAGGTGTAGAATTAAAATAGACTTCAGAATTAAAAATATACTTGTGGGTATGTCTTGATTAGTCAAATAATTTTCAGATCTACGCTGAATAGAAAAGTCCCCTCTGAGGATAGAGGTGGATGAGTTATTTATTCATGTTATGATAAACCGGAGCATAGACAGGCCATCATTGACAATGACAGAAAATATGCCGGCGACAAATGTATCCTGATTGTAGACAAATATGTTATGTTCAATTTTTTGAAAGGGCGTTGAAGGAAAGTTTAGGTTAATCAGACGTAAAGTCAACAGGAAAAATGTAAACAAAATATATTCAGTAAACTTCTTAAAGGGGCTTGTAGATAAATTTAAATATATGGAACATCGATATAAGATATTAATAATACTAACTGGACGTCAATGCATAATAATATTAAAGCTGAATAAACAAATTAATTTGTTACCCATAGAAGGTAGACCATTATATACTCATAAATTATACCTATAGGAAATGGAAATACGTAATTTTTAAAATTTAACTATATTTTAAGGCAAAAGATTAACTGTGTCGACAATTTACAGTTAATTCACACTTTTGGTTTAATAGGGATTTTTTGTCAGCAAATTTGATAACTTCTAATTTTTCATGTAAACATAAGAAGCACGGTTCATTTAAAGATTTACAAGTTCTAGTTTTTTGGTATTTTTCATTTTACGGTAGGGGTTTTATTAACTTCTTTTAAGTTCCAAAAATATCTAGAAAGGGATGTCCTAATTCTGTACGCCTTATTCGAGAAAGATAATACATGTTGGTACCACCTAGTTTTAAAGCAATTCTTGGTACTCTTAATATAATTTTTTTAACTTTTGAATTTTCTATAGTAGAAATAGTGCTTAGGTAAACAAGAAAGTCTGTAACATCAAGGAAATCTTTTTTAAATTAGTGTTGATCTTAAATTTAAAGTTGAGTCTTTTAAATT
>CAHIKZ030000868.1:967500-972500 GCA_903632075.3 Acanthosepion pharaonis
TGGCGCGGCACAGAGAGCCAACTTTCATCGCGGTGGACGAAGCAATTGACTCAATACATCGAGAAAGTCTGTATAAACACCATCATTTTCTTAGCGCAGAAATGATAGTTTAAACGATTTCAACTCAAGATCCTTTGTCATGTGTATTAACATGGGAATGTCTCGCTAGGAAGAATGTTTTTCGTAGTGACATGTTGGCTGATCGTAGCACTGATACCTCCACCCCTGCACACGCGTCCCTTCGCGCTGAGGGTCGACGCAGAATCAGGCCAGATATAGGACAACAAAAGTGGTGGTATGTTAAAAACCCCGGAATAAGGAACGCGGTATTCATGCTCAGCATGTCATCAGAAAAAGAGATACAAATATCCTAGGCAAAGGCCTTCGACAAAGTACGCCGCAAGTATCTGCTGGAACTACTCAGCAACCTTGATATATTCGGGAAGGATATTAGAATAATCAAGGACCTATACTGGCAGCAAACAGCATGCCTACACATAGAGAATGAGTTCAGTGAATATACAAAAATAGAAAGGGACGTAAGACAAGGATGTGTCTTCTCACCGGACCTGTTCAACCTATATAGCGAGGCAATTCTGAGATAATTGGAAATCCTACCGGGATTCAGCATTGGCGGCCACTATCTTAACAACATAAGACACGCAGATGACACAGTGCTGATAGCAGACAGAGAAAAGAAATTACGAAATCTCCTACAGGAGGTATCGACGGAAAGTGTGAAGAAGGGACTAAGCATAAACTACAAGGAAACGGAATGCATGGTCATCAGTAAAGGGATGAGCCCGAAATACGATTTGCAGGTCGGGAACACGCAGACGCGGAAGTTTAAATATCTGGGAAGCGTCTTGCCAGAGAAGGGTAAGTGCGACACTGAGGTCCGTAGGCGTATTGGGTTGGCCAAGGACGCATTCCAAAAGCTGGGTTTAGTATTGCGGTACAGGTAACAAAGAAACGAGTACTCAGCTGCTATGTGACATTTGTTTTCCTTTACGGCAGCGAATTTTTGGCGATTTCATCAAAGATGAAGAAGGGAATCGAGGCGACGGAGATTTGGTTCTACAGAAGGATGCTAAGGGTATCACGTTCTGATCGTGTGAGCAACGATAGGGTCTTAGAGAGGCTGCAAACAAGGAGGAGGCTTATGCGTAGCATCAGAAAGAGGCAGCTGAAGTTTCTGGGACATATAATGAGGAAGGAGGGCCTGGAGAATGTGATACTCAATGGTCGAATAGAGGGAAAGAGAGGCAAGGGGAAAACAACGTATGACATACCTAGAGAGCTTAAGCAAGTGAATGACAAAACGTAGTCTGGGGGAGGTGGCAGATGGACGGAACTTGTTCAGAGCTGCAAGGGGTAGAGGGAAGTGGAGAGAGCCATGATCGCTTACGTCCTGAAAGGACACGGCACATAGAAAGAAAAAGGAGGAGTTTATGTTCCACTCGCATTATCGTCCACTTCGGAGGTGATAGTTTGCCGAATCTTGCAATGAAATCATGTCACATATCCTCGATGCGCTTGCCAGAATACAAATGATCATGCGTCCATACACTTGCAAGCAGACTTTCTTCCAACCTGCAGGAGAACGTGTCAGCCATCTGAAATAGAAAAGTATATTATGTATGGGTGACAAGACTTTCAGACCATCCTGTACATATTGTAGCCATTTTATTTAAATTCATATTTTTACATTTCATAGGAAAACGGGCAATTTTCACAGTATATTTTAGTGAAACTTTCATTTTCCAAATTTATAGTTTAGATCTGTAGAGTAGTGCGTGTCTAGGGGTTTGTAATAGAACGTGGATGAGGTTGATTTCTGTCGGAGAAATTTGTATGCAACATTTTCAGGAAGAAATATCAACACGCGGATTAATTGTCATGCACTTTTATATAACGTATAACATGATCCGTAAAAGAGATAGAACACACACATGTGTACATATATAGATGAAAAAAGTACGAATAACATTTATATCATTAAGGGTAGTGTGTGTCTGAATGCCTGCATAAGGGAGATGCACCACTCGGATGGATGATAAAATTCCCCTAGAATGGAAGACTTAGACTGCTGACCATGTTCACCATAGTCTATGAATATAGAATACAGCGCAGTACGTAATGTGTTCAATGAAACAACGTTAAAGATTAATACTTTCGAGTCAGAAGATATTTTACTGAATCTAAATATATCGCCAATACCACCAGCAGCTGTTCCGTCATTCCTCATTCTTCGATTTCAAAGGCTGGCAGTGCATATCCGGTAAAAAACATGGCCGCCTTTATACATGTCGCATTGAATATTGGTTAACGCTTCTATTGGTGAACTATAAAATGAGTCAGCTCATTCTGGCTGGCTCACTAGTACACCAGGGTACCCAAAAATTCCAACATAGACAAGACTTCTACCAGTCGTATTCTAGAACGAACAGAGGACTAGGAAGCTTTTACCGTTCTTTTATAGTCCTGAACAGCAGCACCGAGTGAGCGTCTTGGTAGACAAGGTGGTTCTTATTTACACAGACTATATGAAAATAAAATAAGGTAACAGTATAAACTAATGCCAGGAGGATATGGGTTTATAAAAAACTTTCTTGAAGAAAGTATCCTCCTCAAAAAAAAAAAAATGACATCACATTTTCTAATCACTTCACCACAAGCAAATCGATAACGCCACTAAGTGAGGCTACTGGAATTGAAAGAGAAGGAAAAGACTTTAGAAGGTACAGGAAGCCCAATTCTAGACAGGAAAGCACGGATAAACTTCTACTTCTGTTCAAATGATCGTAAAGAGTATAAAGCAGACGATAAGCGAGCTTATAAGCGAGCTTATCGTCTGCTATTAAGGAAAAAATAAATAATATAAATTTAAGTGTTTAGGCGGAGACATTAGAAGCATAGAGTTGCAGTAGACTTTAGAAAGAACCGGAAATCCAATCCGAAACAGGAAACACGGTATAAAAAGACATGGGAGGAGTGTGATCCGCATGACATGCGGACTTATCTACACCTATTGAGCTAAAATTTAAAAAAAAACATATCAATAAAAATATACATTTCAGAGTTTAGGAGGAAACGTTTGAAGCATAGATTTCAAGCAGAATTTAGAAGGAACCGGAAACTCACTCCTGAACAGGAAACAAGCGATAAACCTCTACTCCTATTTAAAAAGAGTTGGAGGAGTATGAACCGGACAATAAGTGAATCTATCTACGCCTATTGAGGAAAAAATAGAGAATAAATACTAAATAGGCATTTCAGATTTTAGGCGGACACGTTAGAAGCATAGAGTTGCAATAGACTTTAGAAGGAACCGGAAGCCCAACTCTAAACAGGAATCAGCGGTTAAACCTCTACTCCAATTCAAAAAAACCTGGGAAGAGTGTAACCCGGACGATAAATGAATCTATCTACAACTATTGAAAAAAAAAACTAAAAATAAAGAAATGTATAGTAAAAATTTCAGAATTGAAATTACAGTGTTATACATGTAATTAATTGTATGCAATTAAACCTACCTCATCCGTTGGCAACAATCGCTATCAGCCATTATCTTCCTCATCGATGTCAATTTTTCCATCTATTCTTTTAAATCAGAATTCTGAAATGGTTTATCTTTTTAATGAATAAACCAAAAGGAATCAGCTTTGAACTGAATATTCGAATTGAGAAGAATCGATTGAAAGAAAAAAAATATCGACCTTACTCCGTCGAATGTTTCACTGGTCATGGCAATTATAACTTCGAAGATTTCATACTGAAAATATATCTTGGTAACAGACGAATACTACTTCCTGTAGTCGTTCGTTATTCATCTCTTATTATTAAAAATACTTCCTCTATTTTGTAAACTCTAAACAGCCACTTAATTAAAAACAGTGATATTAAGTTTGGTCACTTCAAAGGGAAAGTTTACTGAAGTAAATTAAACGACTTGCATAACAGCAAAAAAGAAGGAAAAAATCTAGCAAATTTTGGAAGCATTGGGTGCTTTAAAAATGTATAGATCTTTCCATTCTTATCGTGGAAAATCGGCTCATGCGACGAATTTATAACATGAAGCAATTCTGGAAATCGAAGGACATTGATTTCCCGTTTATTCTACTCCAAAGATCAAAGTATAAACATTAATTCTAGTTTGAGTCGGGTCTCTTCACCCTAATTAAATTTCTTTCTGATGTCAGATCGTCTTTAGTTTTCGATTAAGCTGGGGTCATCTATGCTACGAGGGTATCACAGGGACAGGGCACCCAGTAAGAATCGAATTCACTAGGCTAGCAATGACTTAACAAATACACTCTAGAGCATGCAGCCTTTTTGTGGTACTTAACCAGTCTAGTGTCGTTTATACGGATGAACCAATTACTTTGGTTTAATACCAAGTAAGCAAGGGAGATCACTGAGGTAAGTATTAGGAGAAGCAGAGTCAAAATCTATATACAAATTTCTGTTACTTCTGTTAATCCAGGTTTTCGGCCTTATTCCATCAAATGAAGATGTCAGATTGTTGATAGTAGACAGAAAGAAAGCTAAAAAGATTCCTAGATAAGGCAGTGAATAAAAGCGCAAAGAATGGATTAAACATCAACTGCAAGAAGACAGAATGCATGGTTGTTAACAAAAGGTTGAGACCAATGCGTGTATTGCAAAAAAGCGGAGGTGTCAAAATCAAACAAGATTTAAATGTCTAACAAGTGTTTTAATAGAAGACGGTAAAAGGCGACACCAAGATCCGAAAGCGTATTGGGATTGGCCTAGGAAGCATTTCGTTTGATGGAGTAAGGGCATGAGGTAGTAGAAAAGATACAGATTTACTGATTCAGACTTAATCGACGAATCTTTGTACGTGGACAGGTGAGCTAGAATTGTCATCTTGTCTTGTGGTATGCCAGTGACGAGACACATTAGGGAGATAACTGTTATTAAGAGAAGGAGAGAGAGAGAGAGAGAGAGAGAGAAAGAGAGAGAGAGAGAGAAATTTG
>CAHIKZ030000868.1:977500-1012500 GCA_903632075.3 Acanthosepion pharaonis
TATATATATATATATATATATATTAAAAGTGTGTATATTATGTCTATCGGCGAAAGCGCATAAAAATGTTTAAAAAATGAATGGAAAATTTTCTTTTCATTTTTATTTGGAAGTAAAGTTTGATGATCCGCAGTTCTTTAAAAGGGCTGTGGTGAAATAATTTATTACATTGAACCTTAAAGTCGTCTGTTTTTATTTAAATTATTTGCTCTGGATTTACATTGAGCTCTCTGGATTTTATCCTCCTTAGGTTTACCCATACGGATTACCTATTTTTTTATAAACTATATATATATATATATATATATATATATATATGAATAAAAAGAAAGAACAGTAAGATATATAATCCGGTTTTCTTATATATATTTTTTATTTTTACAAAATAGTGCTCAATGTAAATTTACAGAGCATTAATATTATAAATTAAGTGATTTAAAACATGTTTTTTCGCTACACATTTCTAACCATGTTTCATGAATGGAAGCTAAAAGCTTCGAATTTAATTTTGTAATTAAATTAAAGACATTAGTTCCATTTCATCCTCAAGCGAATTTTGGAGTAACTTATTTTTAAAGCTACTGGGATATAATGGCACGGCAAAAATCCTAATTTACATATATATGTACATTTCATTGAATACGAGAGACAAGTTGCTTTGATTAACTACTTACACAAATTCTCATGTGATCTATTTTTTTTCTTTTCGGATGATAAATTAGATAAAAACTGTCCAATTGTTCTTTTTAAGCCGAGCGCTTTCGTTTATACATTTAGCCATTTTAAGGGTTGAAATATATTAACTGTTAGCAAGAAATATTTTGTTGTATGTTTGTATTTATATAATATTTTCATTTTCAAAACACGGTCAAGATATTGTGTCCATTAATGAATTAAAATCAAAATTTTGTAAATAATTATATAGGCCATACTACAACATGTTCGAAACGACGACTCACACTACACCTTTCTGACCATAGTTCAATTAGTTGACATTTAAATACTCATGGAGACCTACCGGACTCTATTCGTAAAATATTTGTTGATAACACAAATATAATAGCATCATCTACATGCAAAAAAGACTAAAAAATAACGGAAGCCTTATTAATAAAATCAAAAAAGCAAAACTCAGTAATATCAATTATGAACATGGACACTCTGACTAATCCTCACGGTTTTATTATCCGTTAAACAAAGGAACACTCTTCACCAAACCAATATGATTTTGGATTACTTCTATTACAGATAAAAAAAACAAGGGTTAAAAAAATTAACATAAGAAAAATATTAATTCCTTTAAGTAATATGTGGCGATAACCATCCTTCGCCTAATGAAGGCCAGAAAACCAGAAACCCGCGTAGCAAAAATATAGAAAATAAAATATAATATATAAAAACATCTACATTATAACCCAAAAGGTTTGTGGCGTCTTCTCTCTTTAAAATCTACAATTTTCTCTCGTTGTACCAGCTATAATCTTTCCATTATATATATATATATATATATATATATATATATATATATATATATATATATTTATATATGCATGTTTCATTAAAAACGACAGACAAGGTACTACGGTTAAGCTTTTTATTTAAATTTTCTTATCTTATTTTTAAAGCTTCCAAAAATAATAAAAAAGAAAAAACTAACTCTTAACAATATTAACTACGAACAAGGCCACAATGTCCTAACCGTATTCGGAAATTAAAACCAACTCAACAACACACTAAAACATACACTTAACGCACACACTAAATTAAGCTGAAAAATTGAATCGTCCTTAATAATAGCTAAAGGTATAGCCGAAAGCTCTCGGTACTATAAAACATTTGGAGAGTTTTTACATACTCTTTGTCCAGAAAAGAAAGCTCTTGTTCAAACACAAGAAAAATTAAATAAAAAGATTAACCGTAGTACCTTGTCTGTAGTTTAATGAAACATGCATAAACGAAGGAATGCTGCCTAAATACCCACACACACACATATATATATATATGTTAGGGAGCACATTAATCAGAAAAGAGTTTAATGTAAAAATAGAGTAATATAATAATGAGTTATATTTTATTTCATATTTAATATTAACACGTTTTTCTTTACATTTTTCCCTATTTCCTCTCCCTTTTCATTTCGTCTGGATAAATTAACTCCATTTATTAAAAAACGTGGATCTGAAGAGATGAATATTTTTGTATAATCATGAAATAAATTATAACCGAACGGATTTTTAAGGATCGTCTTGCCTCATTATTATTATTATTATTATTATTATTATTATATATATTAATTTAATAATTTTAATAAATGTATTGTTGGTATTTTTACTATGAAAATGTACTACTGGTATTTTTACTATAAAATGCACTACTGGTATTTTTACTATAAAAATGTACTTTTATACTTTCAGTGTTTTCTTTCTGTTTGGGGGATTCACTATATGACCACATCTTGGTCACTTACAGGTGCTACTACCCGGGTCAGAGTGGTCCTGGGAAGAAGAGCAGTTAAAAAGTGGTACCAAACTCCAATCTTCAGATCAGAGGCCTTGCTGCCGGCTGTAGTTTATTGTTATACCCAGGACAGTACAGCTGACAATCTCAGTAGCTCGATCGATTTTGTCACCATACATGCCAACCATTTGAGAATCTAGATCTGACGAGGCTATTTAAGAACATGACAGGATAATGGACTCACTTGTCTGAGCACAATTCTCCTTTCCAAATAGCATTTGGTAGGTTGAATCGTGTTACACGGTATCAGCAGCTGGAAGCAACCGTTGATATGATCTGTTAGGTGAAATCGATTAATGCCTTTCCTCGAGGATATTAAAGTAAAGTGAGCGAAGGACATTCTAGGTTTGAAATTGAACTCACCTCCGCGGTTCCATGTTCTGTGCTATTAAGCATTTGGAGAAATTTACCAATTTTAACAACCGAATGTATATTCGTTATCTGTTGAATAATTCCACATGACATTTATTGATGATTCAGGTTAAGTTTTCAGAGATTCCATTGAATAATTCACCTAAAAATATCTCACAGTAATGGCGAGCAGTTACTACTTTTGCCCGCATATGTATACAAATACTAATATTCAGTTTCTCTGTATATATATATATATATATATATATATATATATATATATATATATATATATATATATATGTATATATATATATATATATATATATATATATATATATATATATATAAGGTATCTCATAATTTTTGATAAAAAGTGCACAATATCAGGGATAGAATGTATATATATATATATATATATATATATATATATAAGTTATGTTATATTTTTGAATAAAAGTGCACAATATCATGGATAGAGTGTATACAAATATAAAGGCGGACGCGTTTTATATTTTTATATCTAAAATGATCTCTCCGAAAATAACATTTTTATCATATATATATATATATATATATATATATATATATATATATATATATATATATATATATATATATTTATCAAATTATATATGTATATATTTTAGATATAAAAAAAATCGATTCTCCCGTCGGGTTCGACGTATGGTCAAGCAGATCAGTTTCCAGGAAACCGACAGCCTGACACCGGAATATGAGATTCGATTATAGTGGTGAAGGTTTCGTGCAGGACCATCCACACTTTTTGAAGGGCCGAATACAGAAACCTGGTGGACTACGTGCCACAAGGTTCCCAAACAACCCCCTCAGCTTTCCTCTGCCTCCAGCTATGGGTAAAATAGCAGGATAGACTGGGTTCTATAGCCTTGGATGGCAACTGGTCAAGGAGAAGGACAACTCTGAATTTTTAAATATATATATATATATATATATATATATATATATATATATATATATATAAATTGACCAAATTACATATGTATATATTTTTAAATATATATATATATATGTGTGTGTGTGTGTGTGTGTGTGTATGTAAGCAAATATATGGATATAGATCCGACAGTATGAAGAAAAATATACTGAAAAAACATGTTGAATTGTATATGGTCTATGTTAATCATTTTTATGAATATGTCCTGAAGATGGTCTATTAGACCGAAACGTCCGACGTTGACATTAAACATTAAAACAGCATAATCGCATATTAGGATTTTTTTTTTTTTTTCAGTATATTTTTCTTCATACATATATATATATATATATATATATATATATATATATATAAATATATATATATATTTAAAATAATTGATTTAAAATTTTTTTTCGCTACACAATTCTAACAACGTTTCAAAAATGGAAGCTAAAAGCCCCGAATATAATTTTGTAATTAAATTAAAGACATTAGTTCCATTTCATCCTCAAGCGATTTTGGAGTAACTTTTGAAATTACTGGGTTTTAAATACACAACTAAAACAAATTTCATGTTTCCAAGGTTACAGATAAATCTATTTTGCTAGACAAGGGGTGTCTGGGTGTTCAATATGTCTATATTTTAATGTTCAGTTATTGCTACGTTTTGGTAGTGGGTAGGGATGTATTTTTCAATGAAATCTAACATCCGTTAAAAGCGTGTCGTCTGGATTTTTTTAAAATTATATTGTTAACGGCTAAAATTCTTACGGCATTTTTTTCTTCGTATATTTAATGATTTTTTGGCGGGTGTTGAGTTAAGAATACTTTTTATTTAACTACGATTTGAAATATTTTTACTTTTAATTTTTAATATATTATATTTCTTTCAAGAACAATTAAATGTAATTAGAATCCCTTACAATTTGTAGAATTATTATCACATCAAGTATATTAAGATTTAAAAAAAAATTATATTTAAATATTACTAAAGTAAAATTTTCATTTCTCCGATTTAGTAAACTTTATTAATTTATTTAATTACAATTTAAAAGAAGTTTAGGTTAGAATTCATTTTAATGGACTACAATTTTAATTACATCTTTAAAATATTTTCATTATTAGTTTTTTAGACTATATTTCATTTAATAGAAGTAAATGTATTATAATTACTTACACTCAGCAAAATTATTTTTCTATACCAAGTATATTTATATTACAATTTATAAAAAAAATTATGTTTAAGTATTTTTAAAGTAAATTTTTTTTCCTTACAGCAAAAATAGCTAATTCATTTCTCTGATTTAGTAAATTTTATTTATTTATTTAATTACAATTCAAAAGAAGTTTAGGTTAGAATTCATTTTAATTAACTACAATATTAATTACAACTTTAAAATATTTAAAAAAATATTTTTATTATTAGTTTTTAGACTATATTTCATTTAATAGAAGTAAATGTATTATAATTACTTACAGTAATTAAATTATTTTTTATATCAAGTATATTTATATTACGATTTTTAAAAAATTTATATCTAAATATTATTTAAGTAAAATTTTTTTTCACTTGCGGCAAAAATAGCTAATTCATTTCTCTGATTTAGTAAACTTTATTTATTTATTTATTTAATTACAATTTAAATGAAGTTTAGGTTAGAATTCATTTAAATTAACTACACATTTAATTACAACTTTAAAATATTTTCATTGTTATTTTTTATAGACTAAATTTCATTTAATAGAAGTAAATGTATTAGAGTTACTTACAGTAAGTAAAATTATTTTTCTATATCAAGTATATTTATATTACGATTTTTAAAATCTATATTTAAATATTATTTAAGTAACTTTTTTTTCTTTTTTTTTCCTTACGGCAAAAATAGCTAATTCATTTTATCTGATTTAGTAAACTTTATTATTTAATTACAATTTAAAAAAAAAGTTTTGGTTAGAATTCATTTTAACTAACTACAATTTTAATTACAACTTTAAAATATTTTTAAAATATTTTTATTATTAGTTTTTTTAGACTATATTTCATTTAATAAAAGTAAATGTATTATAATTACTTACAGTAAGTATATTATTTTTCTATATCAAGTATATTCATTTTACGATTTTTTAAAATTTTATATTTAAATATTTTTTAAGTATTTTTTAAGTAAATTTTTTTTCCACACTTACGTCAAAAATAGCTTATTCATTTCTCTGATTTAGTAAACTTTATTTAATTATTTAATTACAATTTAAATTAAGTTTAGGTTATAATTCATTTTAATTAACTACAATTTTAATTACATCTTTAAAATATTTTCATTATTAGTTTTTTTAGACTATATTTCATTTAATAAAAGTAAATGTATTAGAATTACTTACTGTAAGTAAAATTATTATTCCATATCAAGTATATGTCTATTACGATTTTCAAAAATTTTATATTTAAATATTATTTAAGTAAAATTTTTGGCACTTACGGCAAAAATAGCTAATTCATTTCTCCGATTTAGTAAACTTAATTTATTTTATTTTATTTTATTTTTTTTTTATATATAAACTTTGTACATACAGGTGAAACTATATATTACTAAGGACATGGGTCATTCAATGGCCTACATCCTCTAGCTTTCGTCATAATTTCATTTTTCGGTAGGTGTTTTATTGGATTCATTTGAGTGTTGGTATTTTTTTGTTTTTTTGAGAGGTGCTTAGGTTAGAACACGTTTTATTTAACTACAATTTTAAAAGATGTTTAGGTTAGAATTCATATTGACTACAATTTTAAATACAACTTTAAAATATTTTCACTGTTATTTTAATAAACTTTTTTTATGAAAAACTAGTAAATGTAATAGAATTACTTACAGTATATAAAATTAATATTTCATGTTAAATATAAGTATGTATATTACCTGATCCTATTTTATAAATTTATTTTTATTTTTAAATATTATTTAAGGAAAATTTTTGACAATGACGGCATAAAATAGTTATTTCATTTCTCTGATTCAGTAAATTTTTATTTTTTATAAACTTAGTAATATATAGTTTCTCATGTATGCACAAAGGACATAGGTCATTTAATGACCTACATATTCTAGCTTTTCTTATTAACTTCCATTTTACTGTAGGTGTTTTATTTGATTCTTTTAGGTGCCTGAAGTATTTCGATAGAGATGTCTGATTTGTATATTTATTTATCCTAAATGAACTTTGATGTTGGTTGAATCTTTTTTTGAACTCATGGCTAGTGCAACCTATATATATTTTTATGTTTTCAGGACTTTCAATCGAAGAGTTATTGCATTTGTATACTAATGATTCAGTGCAACATTTATTTTGTACAGGGCAATTATGAGGGTTTCTACAGTTACATAATTTTTGTTTATTTTCATCAGTTTTTATTTTTATTTTTCCATTGTCTAAATTTTTTGGGTTTTGGTATAAGTGTTTATTTAAGATATTAGCATTATGGTTCTTAATAATTTTTTCTAAGTTTTCCGTACAGCTGTAACTCAATTTTAGTGTGTTTTTATTGAAAATTGTACTTAGTTTACTTTCACTAGGAAAATGCTTGACTATTAATGCGAGGAATTTTTGTCCTAATTTGTTCTTTACCATTTTGTTGTATGGGGGCGTATACCAAATTATTTTTCAACATCTGTTTTTTCTATGCTTTTCATTTTCATTTTTTATATTATTTATATAAGTTAGTTTTGGGTTTTTGTAGCCACTCACTTTTAGAGCCTTATTATAGGAATTAATATGCTCATCGAAAATCTTGTCATTTGCTGAATTTGTACTTATTCGTTTACTGATAGATAACGGTATATGTTTAATTATAGTTGGGGGTGATTTGATTTAGGGTGTATAATTAAAGGATTGGTGTTGGGTTTTTTATAAGGTGTGTATGTATTTTTATTTAAATCTAATGTTATATCAAGGAAGTTCACTTTTTTTAATTTAGTGCTAACCGTAATTTTTAAGCCCATGCTTTTAAATTCTTTATATAAAACCTTTCTAAGTCTATCTATTTTGAAGTTGGTTGAGTTTTTAATAACCATAAGGCCATCGTCTCTGTACAAACCAATGTCAGTTATATTAATATCACGGTGCGCTGTACCAACTGATATTTATAAATATGCAGTGTATGAGTAAGCAAATCTTAACATCTTTAATAAAAAACAAGAATTATTTATACCTGCTGAAATTTCAATAATGTATTTAAAAAATGCTAATAATTTAAATATCTCTGTAGTGTTATTTGAGATATCGGAAAATAAATATTGGAACACTGAAATCCGAAATAACATCGGAATAGCATAAGAGGTCTTACAGAATCTAAGCAAAGAATTAAGAGACGAGAGCTTTTTTTGGTAATATATATTTTAATGTATATATATGTATATATTTTTATATATATGTATATATTTTTACATATAGGTATATAGCTTTAATGTATTTAATGAACATAAATGCGTCTGTGCACTTTTGGTAGAAATGCTGGTAAAATCTCCTAATTTTACATCCTACTTAATTGTGTATCTAAAAGAACAGACTAAAATTGTTGGTATTTAAAACAAAAGCGATTTAAGAAGATATCACCAATATACATGCAAACGGAAAGACTATAAAACAAATAAAGCCCAACGAACGATTTCGGGAGACAGATAATTTTCCAATTTTCTTCTCGGAAAGAAAAAAAGGATTTCATCCTTGTAATTAAAGTTTTTATTCGCTGCACACTAGCTTCCTTACTTTAAGCCGTTTTATATCTTAGATAAGAAACATCTATTTGTTGGGTTTGTAGTTGATATCTTCAAAGAGACGCCATTAAATAGATCTGAAAAATAATAAAAATAAAAGAATCTTTTATCCGTGGCCAACTGCGTCGAGTATAAATTATATTATGCAAATTTTGTTTTGAAATCTGACACCAGGAACAATCATTCTTATATACTGATCTTTTTGGATTAGTGACTTTAACTTCGTTGTTATAGTTAGAACTGGTGATGTCCCAAAACGCCTATAAATTAAGTGTAGAGACAAAGAATGCATGATTGTCAAAAGAAAAAGACAGCCCAAATGTTCAACAATATAGGCACTGTATGCATTTTCTCGCACACACACTCATACTCACACAGTCTCATTAGAAAAAAAAAATCACTGTTAATAGTTCATACTCGAATTGCCCTCTTTAAACATCAAATTTAATCCTCATCCCGTGGGGTGAGCGCCCACTTTGGAAATCACGGGTCTAGCGTGATGACATGTGTAACGGGTATTGAGAACGAAGCAGCAGAAAAAGAATGTGGTTTATTTATTTGATTTTATTTAATAATATACCTGTAGTAAAAAAGAAAAAGAAAAAAAAGAACCAGTGAATAAACTCATATCAAAGCATTATTGCACTTTACTCTGACTACTCGTTTACTTTCCTCGGGTCATTTGCAGTGGTGTGCAGTAATATTTCGGGGCGTATGATGAAATTTGTTTGACCATGAAAAATATTGCATCATCCATAATTACATCAGATTTGCATCAAGCCAAGAGACTATTGTCTCGAGTGTCGATTAGTTGTCCTATGACCATTGTCTGCGATAGACGTTACTCCAAAAAAACGTACGAAAATTGTAAGGCGCTGCACGAACACACCGGCACTTAGCAGTGAGCAAGTCAAAGTACTATAGAGTGGCCCGGAAAGTCTCCTGATTTAAATCCAATCAAGAATCTGTGGTCAATCTGCAAGGAACGGCTTCGTGGAATGGACATACAAAGTACTAACATGTGCACTGGGTCATGTTTCATTGGATTAATATGGAAAAATGTAAAAAATAAAGGAATTATTCGTTTTGTTTCAATTAATTTGCTCAAGGGTGTACATGCATATACAGGGGTTGGACAAAATAATTGGAACAGGTGCAAATTCCACTCCTATATTTCAAAGACCTGTTATATTAAGAATGTTAACTAAAACTTCGTAGTTGCAGGTTATATCTATTGTAAATATGTTTATCTAATTTACTGTCTTTGTCTTATTTATTTAGTAAAATTTAAGCTAAAAGCGTGACCTCTCCGAGTTCGAAAAAGAGCAAATTCTTGGAGCTCGCATGGAAGGAGCTTCGATCACAAGGTTTCTGAAATGTTGGGTGTTTCAAGAGCTACCATATCAAGAAATATGACGCAATTCGAGAAACAGGGCTAAACCTCTTGCAATTCAGGCCGGACTTGCAAACTTACTGACAGGGACCGACGTGCATTGAAACGCAATGTGGCAAAAACTCACCTGACTACTGTGGCCAAAGTGACTGCTGAATTGAATAGTCATCTGAATAGTCCAGTTTCTACTAAAACTGTTCGTCGTTAGCTTCATAATGCTGGATAACGGGAAAGAGCCACCGCAAGGAAAACTCTTCTCTCCATTCGCAACATTCAGAAGAGGTTAATGTGGTGCAGAGATCACAATGCCTGGTCTTCAGACCAATAGAAGCAAGTCATATTCTCAAACCAGTCTAGTTTTTCTCTTTTCCCAACTTCAGGGCGAGTTTATGTGTGGAGGCAGCCCAAAGAAGCTTACAACCCTGACTGCCTTCTTCCAACAGTGAAGCATGGAGGTAGATCACTGATAGTTTGGGCCGCCATATCATGGAAATGTCTCAGTTCAATAGTTGCCCTGCATGGTAGAATCAACAGCAAAGATTACCTGAACTTTTTTTGGAAGATCATGTTCATCCAATGGCTCAGACTTTATTCCCTGATGGTGACTGCATCTTCCAAGACAATAATGCTCCAATAAATACCGCTCGAGTGGTTAAGAATTGGTATGAAGAGCATGAAAGTGAGCTAGAACACATGGAGTGGCCTCCCCAATCTCAAGATATCAATATTATTGAACATTTGTGGTGTATTTTGGAGCAACAAGTTAGGAGCCGCTATCATCCACCATCGTGTCTTAAAGAGCTGTAGCAGATGTTAATGGAAGAATGGCTGAAAATTCCCCTGGATGAAGTCAAGAAGCTAGTCGTATTAAAGCTGTATGTGAGCTAAAGGAAGACCAACTCCATATTAAATAAGTTTTCTTTGAATTTAACAAGTGTTCCAATTATTTTATCCAACCCCTGTATATCTCGGAATTAAGCTTCTACCATAATTAACAAATAATACGCAAACAATATCTCTTCTTCTTTTATGTGCCGTCTTCTTTCCGTACGTAGGAGATCATGGCTCTCCCGTCTCCCTTTTCCTTGTAGCTATCAATATGTTTTGTCCTTTTGTTAGTTTTCCCAAATTGTTCCGGCATGCAACTTGCTTAAGCCCGTTAGATTTCTTACGTGTTGTTTTCCTTTTCTCTTTTTACCTTTATCCGCCTTGTGAGTATCAGATTCTCCGAGCCATCCTATCTCATTACGTGTCCCAGAAATCACAGTTGTCTCTTCACGATGTAAAAAAGTATAAGGTTCCTCCTTGTTTGCATCCTCTCCATAACCTCATCATTGCTCACATGTTCAGTCCATGGTATCCTTAGCATCCTTCTGTAGAACCATTACTCAAATGCCTCGAGACAGTCCAACATTCGCTGCCGTAAAGGAGGACAGAACTAATGACACGAAAAACAATCCCCTTGAAAATGGCTGAAGAAGTGACTGAAAGCGTTTAGAACAATGGACGGTATGGACAGTTTTGGCACAGGAAAATGCCAGACACCTGGAAAAACTAAATAAAACATCAATAAAATTTACGATGTGCATCATATGTAACGAAAGATGTTTAAAAGAAAGGTCACTGCTCAAATATACAATTAAAACACACACACACACACACATATATATATATATATATATATATATATATATATATATATGAGATGAGGTATTGTAATTATTTACACTATTTAAAGTGTTCGGACATTGTTGGCATATTCACGACGTTTCCGCTATTTTACGCCCCGGCCTTCTACGGGTGATTGAAATTTCGAAGTGAACCATTTATTTTGTCCACTGGGTTAGATTGTTCTATTTCCACGTGTCATGCCTCTTCCGCATGTCTGAGTTATCTCCCTTTAACTCAACTCTCTAAGTTTTTTTCACCTCCGCAGTAACCATGTATTGAATTTATAACTTATTGAGTCAAGTCATTGGGTCAATTCAACGCTTTTATCCGCTGGGCCATGATGGTCTTAGCTCATTCACCCAAACCTGAGAGGTGTTCAAGTATGATAAACGCCTGATATTAAGATAAGACTGCAGGGACCTCGTAAAGCCGTAACATTATGGAAAATAGAAAAATCAGGCCTAGATGATCACATATGAAGCGAAAAGAGAGATCAACGCGCTTTGTGAAAAGAAGTTGAAATAATAGACGGAGAACATTGCTGGAAAATACGTCAACTTAAGGAAGCAGCGCATATGGTAGGCCAAAAAAATCTTCTAAGCGGCCAAGTACAGAAATGAATAGAATATGGGAAACAATAATACAGAGTGTTAGAGAAAAGCAATAATAATGCAAAAAAATTGCAATATGAGCTCTGATAAAAAAATTAACTGAGACATTAAGTTTATAAGTCATCAAAATTCATACACTGATGTCTTCAAGGACACATGTGCCAGTGGATAAAACATTGGTTGGATTTGGTGAATTGACCCAAGGAGTTGTGAGTTTTACCTGATTATATTTAATTGCACCTTAGTGGCTTTATTGGCTTGTTTGGGGTGAAATTAGATTAATATATATATATATATATATATATATATATATATATATATATATATATATATATATATATGTGTATGTGTGTGTGTGTTTTTAATTGCAAAATCACCGTAAAGTCGTAACACGAATGGAAATAGAAAAATAGGGTGTAGCTGAGCACATATGGTGGAAAAGAGAGATCACCGCGCCTTGTGAGATAAGGTTGAAATAATAGACAGAGAACATCACTGGAAAATAAGTAAACTTAAGGAATCAGAACATATGGTAAGCTACAGAAATCTCCTAAGCCAGCCAAGAATTGAAATTAATACAATATGGGGACAAATAATACGGAGTGCTAGAGAAAAGCAATAATAATGCCAAAAAATTGGAATATGAGCTATGGTAAAAAAAGAACTCTGAGGCATTAAGTTAATAAGGGAGATAACTGAGGCAAGATAACTGCCCGGAAGAAGTATGACACTTGGAACCAGAACAATTTACGAAAGTGGACGAAATAAATCAGTTCGAAATGCCAATCCCCTGATGTATGCCGGAGTGTACAACGGCCGAAACGTCGTGAATGTGGCAACAAAGATGAGGACAGCACTCAGAAATATATATATATATATATATATATATATATATATATATATGTATACTTAATAAATGAGTTTGTGACCCTAGGTTTTTATTTTGCGATCGTCAGACAAACTCATATCTATACAACTAAGTATGTTAGCTCTACACACACACACACACACACACACACACATATATATATATATATATATATATATATATATATATATATATATAATTTACAATATATCACAATTTATATGAAGCAATGACCTTTATTCCGAAATTAATGAAAGTGTCTTTGAGAGAATAGTGATTATGTATGTATAAAACTCTATATTATTAGAATTGGTATCTATGCAGTACTATTGAAGAACAATCAATATAAGGTCGATTTGTTCAAAGTAATATACACCGATTAATTCTCGGCCAGAATAGAATCCCAGTAAGATTAAATATTCAGTTTGTAAAAGAAAGAGACAAAAGTAATGAAATAATTTTATTTTCGATTCAGGGCTGCAAATAGAAAGCGTGACCTCGGCTGATCGTCAATGACATTTTGTAGGAACCCGCTTTTTGTGATAAGAGAATATTAATGTGTCTCTAATCGTCCCGAGTAGAGTATATTTTCAGAGGGAAACGTTTAATGATGGATGGTTCGAAAAAAAATTCTATCTGATTAAATTCAGCCCTAGTTTTTTTTTTTTTTTATAATCAGAAAATCCAAATGATATGTGTGTTCGAGATTCAGAGGTAAACGTAGATTATTTTTTTCTTTGGTCTTTTTTTCTTCTTCAAGTAACCATTTTTAACCCTTTTTCTTTTACTTCTTTAAATTACTCAGGCCGAAGGAAAATTGTAGTTTGAGCAAGAAGAATGAAAGCAAGCGAGTTATTGATTCCTTGAATTGGAGATCAACGCTGGTAAGTCGTAAAAGAAAAGTGTGCGAAAAGATTCACTTTATTAAGTATAAGTCGAATGTTATTTCTTTCGGAGAGATGCCCTCAAAGATGGAGGGAAATAGTCATCCTCATAAATAATTTTTTTTTTTTATCGCCCCTGAGAAATCTCATATCGGAATGTACGTGTTAGACATGGCTTTTTATTTGTCAGTAACGTTTAAAATGGATATATTTAGCGAGTGCAATGACTATTTGCCTGCAGCGTGTAACTTCTATCAACTTTGTCGCATAAACTTACATATCATAAGGAAACTAAAGAACTTCACAGCTCCAAATTTATTCAGGTGACAGAAACGATGAAGGGAATAGTCAAAAGCTTTTCCTCAGTGTCATTGAACTAATAAAGTGTATTATGTTCACTAGGTATTAATATTGGTGCTTCAATATACACACACACACACACACACACACACACACACACACACACACACACACACACACATATATATATATATATATATATATATCTAAAAGGTCAGCCAATCTAACAGCGATCTCATCTCACAATCCTCACACTTGCTCCATATGTGGCCTCCTTTCTAGCGGGTCTTAAATGCCACTTAAGATTATCGCACAAACTTTCAAAACTGAATCAAATAAGCTGTCAGATCCTCATACGCCGAAACCGACGGAAGAGTCCATTATATATATATATATTAAGTTATGAAGAACTTGGTAAACCGAATTGGTAAATCCAAGGAGGATGAAATCCTGAGAGCCCAATGTAAAGAACAGAGCTAATATTTAATGAAAAACAGACAATTTTCCTTTCATTTCATTGTTGAAAGTGTTACCTGATGATCCGAAATCCTTTAAAAAGGATTTTGGTGAAATAAATTATTGTAATGGTACCTTAAAGTGTCTGTTTTTCATTATATATATATATATATATATATACATATACACACCTATGTATATGTGTGTTTGTGTGTGTGTGTGTGTGTGTGCCGATTGGTTAGAACGTTCGCTTTCTGACCACGGGACCAAGATTCGAATTTCATCATGGTCGATTTGTCAGGAACGTGACTTCTTGACCTCATCGGTCTGGAAGAGGGCGATCCCAGCGTGCGACACCTTTGGAAAGTGCCTGAAAACCATACCACGGGTTCGACCCAAGCCTTGTGAATGAAATTGCGTAGAGATAATCCTAGGGGACCGTCGATGGCTGTGCCATGACGATGTCGCAATTCATCATGAGCGAGGGTTTGAGCGGGCTCTCTTTTTTTCAGATTGTTGAAAACACGCTTCTCTCCAAACACTGTAACTAAGGTCTGCAGGGGGGGGGGGCTCTGTGGCTGTTGAACAAACACAAAATGCGCCTGAGCGGACGTCTGCAATAGGGAATAATACTTACATCTTATTTTAACATATTTACCAAAATTACACAAAGATAACTTGAAATTTTAAAGAGTAAATTTTTCAAAAAAATCGCCCCCAGACGACTTCAGAATCTCCTGCAACTCTTTTGGACGATCTCCTTGTTTAAGTTTGTGAATGCTGCTATAATCCTTGCCTTCAGTTCGTCTTTTATGTTACAAGGACTTAATAATCAATAATAATATATATATGGAGAGAAAGAGAGAAAAAGAGAGAGAGAAGAGAGAGAGACAATTTCAAAATCTATTATGTTATGTATCTATTAAAACTAGTGCTTCAATATAGCAGTACACACCAACAGAAATACAGACACACACACACTAGTATGTTCCAGATGGAGTCAGGTTATCATACAAGGATAATAACCTCATCCACACTTTTAAAAAATGATTAAAAATATTAGAAGCCTTAATAATAAAAAATGCCAACACTCAGTAATATTAACGACGAACACGGCCACAATATGCTGACTGTATTCGGAAAATAAAGCATTCCAATAACTCTAGATACACATACATACAACCCCAAAATCTAGTTAAACAGTAAAAATAAAATCATCCTTGATAATGGCTAAAAGTATAGTGGAAAGCGCTCGGAATAACAGAAAATTTTGGACAATTACTTCACACTGTGTGTCCCGAAAAAAAACACCTGGTCGAACACAAGAAATAAAGCTTAATAGCAGTACCTTGTCTGTCACTTTTAATGAAAAACACACACACACACACACACACACACACACACACACATATATATATATATATATATAAAAATATAAAAATATAAAGGTATTAAACATCATGTTGAAATATATATAAATATAAATGTGAACATTGAAGTCAACACTTAGAGGCGACAGGCTGTTTCATGTTGAGTTTTGACTTCAAAAAGTTCATGTTTTGTATATATATATATATATATATATATATATATATATATATATATATATATATATATATATATATATATATGCAGAAGTGTAGACATTTTTTTCTTTAAGAACCTTGCGTCCAACACGTCTTTGATACGTCGGTGTAATGGGGACGAGACACAAGACGATATTCACAAAATCTAAATAGTAAATGAGGAGGGAAAAATTTCCGAACATACCTTAAAGCAGTTTATTATTAAAAACCTAAAGTTATATACAGTCATCCACAACCAGATTGTTTCACTGTATCACATATCATCAGTGTGACTAGACATCCCATTGCTTCAAGCCGTGATCGAAACCCGACCGATTTGGCATTAGTCAGAGATTCTACCCTTACACGGCAGAGGGAAAGGGATATTTTAACGTCTTTACTATACGAAAGACGTCAGTGGCTGGAAGAGCTCGATTCTAGTTGGAGCTTTGACTACCGCCAGATGAGATGCGATATGCATCGAAACACATTTATGAATGCATTTATGTAGCGACTTTACATATGTTCGAATGTAATATCCTAATGTAATAAAGTATATATATATATATATATATATATATATATATATATATATATATATATATATGTGTGTGTGTGTGTGTGTCTGTGTGTTTGTGTCTGTGTGTGTATGTACGTGTTTGTGTGTGTGCTTGTGGGGAATCAGTTATATATTGCAGCAGCAATATTAATAACGAGTGATCCTAATAGATTTCGCAAGATCAATGAAACGGGGGAAGAACGTTTTATTATGGCTTCCATAGTTACTGTCAACTGAATATTAAGTTAAAACAATCGATAGTCAATGAAATCATTTATAATTTAGGAATACGCAATTTAAAAGTTATTTCAGTTATCAGAAACAAGATGACACCACATTCACGTTCCATCCCATACATTTAAATTCAAAAACTAAGATGTTGTCCACGCATATATCGAATACATTGAAAAATCCAAAGAACGAAGCCGTCACATTTAAAATTGAACTATAAAGTCATCGGCGAATTATAACAATATGAACGTTGATTCTTGACAATGACTGTCGTCATGCAAAAACGTCAAATATTAAATAGACAATCATGGCAGCACATTTATATATATATTTTCTATATCCGGAAGTCAAGTAGTCAGATGCTATATACTATTTTGAAATATAATATACAATTTATCACTTCCGTTCAACCAAACTTGCGTAGATGCTCACTTGCTTCCTAAAAACATCAAATTTATATATATATATATATATATATATATGTGTGTGTGTGTGTGTGTGTGTGTGTGTGTGTGTGTGTGTGTGTGTGTGTGTGTGTAAGTGAACCTAGTGAGCCAGAACCTACATACCAAGGTTTTACCTTACGGATCTTCAGTGTACTACTGGCCAGTAGTACCCTGACCTAAAAATCAGTTGGGTGAAACCTTGTTAGGTAGGTTCTGGCTCACCAGGTTTTTTAGATATTGCTCTACTCAGTGTGTTGAACACTTTTACGTTTTTATTTAATTTATTCGGTCGGTGATTTTTCTTTTGATTCGGCATTGCGGTGATGACTGGTTATTTTCGGCAACACGGATGTCTTTAGTTTTTTTTTCTTTTTTACTGATTTTTTCCCCTGATATCTGTTTGTTTAAATATACTATATATATATATATATATATATATATACATACATATATATATATATATATATATATATATATATATATGTGTGTGTGTGTGTGTGTGTGTGTGTGTGTGTGTGTGTGTGTGATCTAGGACTTGACATATGTGATTCTTTTTTGCGTGTGTTAGACCTGAGGAACGACAACGGAAATGGTGTATGTTCAACCACACTATACAGGGTCAACGCCTGCCATCATGATGCGAAAGTTGTTGTGACTGGAAGGTTTACCATGTACGCATGTAATATGGTCCAGTTCAACCTACTCTCTTTTCTACAGTCGGAGATAAATTAGAAAATCTCCTACAGAATGTGGCGAGGGAGAGTGTGAAGAAGGGACTAAGTATAAAATACAAGAAAACAGAATGCATAGTCATCAGTAAAAGGATGAGCCCTAATGCGATTTGCAGGCTGGGAACACTAGAATCAAGCAAGTTAAAATAACGGAAGTTTGAATATGTGGGAAGCATTCTGAGAGAGGACGATAAAGGCGACACTGAGATTCATAGACGTAGTGGGATGGCCAAGGGCGCATTCCAAAATCTAGGTGGAGTACTGCGAGACAGGAAACGAAAAGAATCCTACTTTACAGCGGCGATTTTGGGACGATTTCCTCAAGGATGAAAAAGGGACTCGAGGCGACGGAGATGTGGCTCTACAGAAGGATGCTAAGGATATCATGGATCAAGCGTGTGAGCAACGATGAGGTCTTAGAGAGGATGCAAACAAGGAGGATACTTATACTTAACATCAGGAAAAGGCAGCAGAATTTTCTGGGACACATAATGAGGAAGTAGAGCCTGGGGAATCTGATACTCACGAGTCGAATAAAGGGAAAGAGAGACAAGGGAAAACAACACGTGACATACCTAGTGGCCTTCGGTGACAGAACCTGGTCTGGGGGAGATGGCAGAGGAAAGGGACTTGTTGAGAGTTGCAAGGGATAGAGGGAGGTGGGGAGCTATGATCGTTTACGTCCTGAAAGGACACGGCAGAGAGAAAGAAAGATTTCTTATCCAGTTAACTTCCCGCATCTTATTCTCTTAACTGGCTCCCCGCAGATGAAGAAGAGACTTGAATAAACAGAAATGTGGTTATACAGAAAGATGCTAAGGATACCACTGACCGGACCTGCGAGGAAAAACGAAGATTTAGAGAAAAGTAAAAGTAAAAAGGTGCATATACTTAATATAAGGAAGAGATTGTTGAAAGTTATAGGACACATAACGAGGAAAGATAGCTTGGAAAATTTGATACACACAAGATGGATTAAAGGCACGAGTGACAGAGGAAAACAAAACATATCCTACATGACGTGATTCAGTAAATGGATATCGGTTTAGGAGAACTACCCGCAGTCACGATGAATGGATGTAATGTCCAGGAGTCGCCGTGCCGTGAGAGGCTTTTGGGTTTTAAATTCATCCCTGACTTCAAGAAGAACTCAGACGTACGATTCATCGCTAAAGATGCAAGAAAAATGGTCGGATCCCTGTACCGCTCCAGTAAGTACTACCTCCTCTCTGCATTTATAAGAGCCAGATCAGACCGAAAATGCAGTACTGTTGTTATATTTAGTTACTCAATCTTCACTTCTGTCTCGATAGAGACCAAAAGCGTTTCTGAGTCCTTTTAGGTGACAAATTATATTCCACCCTCCAATCTCTCTCTCTCACAGGCAGGAGATGGCAATCTCACTGCTCTATCGCTACCTTCAAGGCAAGTGCTCGGACGAACTGTATTCCTTGGTTCCACCAGCACTAACTTTCACGGATAGAACCTGCCATGCCGTTCACATGGCGGCAAACCACCCATAATTCTCCCCGTATTCCAAGGTGAAAAGTAAGTTCCACCTGAACAGCATCTTCCCGCGAACCACTGGTCTGAGAGTATGGTTCCGTGTTCCTACAATCTTAACCTGTTCAAGTCTGGGGTTAAGTGTTATCTTACCCCCCTACACGTATAAAATGCTTCTTACTCTGTAACTCTCTACCACGAGTTGCTCCGGGCCTTTTACAGGATGACCCACACTGTAAAAAAATATAATAAAAGGCTGTGACACTAACAGGTGTTTCCACCCGGGGTCAGAGTAGACCTTGAAACAGCAAGTAAGAGATGGTTCCTGAAATCGTCTAATCTCCCAATGAGAGACACTTAATGCCAGATGTAGTGTATCATCATATCCAGGACGACTTCTCCGTTGAACAAGTAAGGAACATTGCAGCGAGACGCATATGTGTTTTCAAGATGAAACAAGTCAACTTTCGTCCATTTTCATGGGCTATCAAGAGATAGCCTTTCCTAACTGCCTTAGTTTTGTGATGTCAGCGAACACTCGTTGCCATTTTTGTAATGTCAACATATACTCGTTGTCACTTTCGTAATGCTCGTTGTAGTAGAGACCTTGTAAGTGCAGATACAACCATAGTGACGCCGTTGAACAATATTGGTGTCAGCCGCCTTCGAATACCACTCGCACTAATAGTACTTGCTTGATAATACTCGCTCAACAAGTAACCACCGAATAGTGATCCGTATAGTGATCAGTATAGAGAAATAGTATAGTTAATAGTATAGAGACAGAGGATAGAGTAGAAAGAGTGATTTGTATAGTAATAGAGGATAGAATAGAAATGGTTATCATAAGACGCCACGCTAATTCCCAAAAGTACATTTCCTTTACTATCATGTGATCTACTTATCCAAAATGGGGTCGCCTGAGTTTGCTCTCTGGCGATCTATCTTCAAACCCCAGTGTCGCCAGCGACAATTTATTCCTATATGACACTCAGAAACGTACATCTTCATTGATGGTTTGAACCTTCTGAAGTAAACACAATAACTTTTGCATCCCAAAGACCAAGGTAATCACCTTCCATGCAGATGAAACGATCATCACCTTTTTTAGACAAGGTGAAGATGGGTGTTTCCCTTGCATGGTTTGTTTCTAACTCAAAGTGATGAACCCAAAACTCATCCTGGATTAGGAAATGATCAAGTAAACCAGCTGGATCTGCATCAAAGAATGTGAGATTTTCCCCTGATGTGATTAGTCTGTTGTGCTTTCGATCAAGTGTCAGAGGACGGACGTGGCGCACATCCGACAGAAACCTTCGTCATGCCAAGTTCATTGTCCAGAATATTCTCAACTGTCTTACGAGATATACTAAAAATATTGGCGATTTGATTTATAGTCAATTGTCTGTCATCCACCAACAGGTGGCCAACACGACCAACGTTATTCCAGCTTGTGGTAGTCTCAGGACGTCCAAACTTTGGGTCATTATCAAGACACGCCTTTCCCCTTCTAAAGTCAGCCACCCATTTTTTTTTACTGTTGATAAAACTGGAGTGTCATCCCTTAATTCAGCAAACCTGTCAACATGAATGTCTTTGGTGTCTAAACATCTTTCTATGCAGATATTTGTTAGCACTACGATGATAAATTTTGTCCATTTTCAACAGAGGTCACTACTAGTTACTTATAGTCTTCTTTGATCAATTAGATGTCAGTGTATCTAGAAAGAAAGAATGCAGTTATTAATAAGAAGAGGCGAAATTAATGCTTTTCACAGCTCTAACACCCCTCCTTTCTATTCAGTCTGTGAATAGTTTAATAGAAAGTTCTAACAGTCAAAGATGTTGTAGACATACAAGAGATGAATAATTAGCATCCCAGGGTGTGTGTTACTGAATTTTTATGACGTGACGTCTGTTGTGAGGACAAAATGGATACTCCGCCAACGAAGCATGAGAACCAAAACGTCATTGGAATGTCTGTCCAAGAGCACTCTTCAAGTGAACTGGTGATGTATTAAGTGACTAGCAGACTAACGGTAAGTTCATGACAAACTCCGAAACTGCATGTCAAAAATGGTTAGTAATATGAAAATACATGTATATAAATAAAGTTTTAAACATTCTCTTTTAAATATACGCCTTAAATTTCGCTGGGCATAGACAGGTCTAGATCCTAGACCATGATATCGAATTTAAACTTTTTTCAAGAGATTCATTTTTTATATATACCCACATGATGTTAGGAAAAGTATGACAAAGTAGAATTTATTTCAGTGTGACGTGTTTCGTTCTTTAGAACGCCATCAGACTAAATTATTGTTTATGTTGATGTAACTACTCATATGCACAAAAGGGAGGTGTTTATAAAAACGGCGGTGTATAGTTATTCACTGTTAGGAAACTCTGAATATACATTATGCTTTCTAAAAAACGCTACTGTTGATATAAAAAAGAGTGTTGAACAACTTTCAAATAGCGATTTAGTAAGTGCAGTCTACATGCGAACAAGGCCTAGATTAAGCAGCACCCAGTGAGGATCGAACTCATTGCCCTCTCGTAATAAATGTAGCGAGACAAGCTTGCTAACGATTACGTCGAAGTCCTCTAAGGAATATAGTGAGTTGCTAAGCATAGCTTGTGTTACATGGCCTCGATTAAGGAGCACCCAATGCGAATAGAGCTCACTAATCAGTCGAAACTGATCTAACGAGACAAGCTTGCTAATTATTATATGGCATCGAGGGACCCCTGAACTGCTATGTTATATCACTCCTCCTTTATGGCATTCAATCGTAGACAATTTCCACAGAGCTGAAGAGTTGACTTGAAACAACAGATATGTGTTTATAAGGATCCTGAGGACAGAACATTTGAGTAATGAGGAAGTTTAAAGGAAAGTAGAAACAAAAAGACACTTATACTTAGAATCAGGAAGAGCCAGTTGATATTTCTATGACACATAATGATGAAAGAGATTTTGGAGAATTTATTTGGTTGGTTCTTTTCGCTTAGCAGCATATCAAACTCTTTGGGTGATTTAATGCCGAAATCTAAATATTTTGAACACAATATTTTGGCAACAACTAAATATATAGTATAAATAGTTATTGTTAGCAATTTCCTTATTAATAGGTAATGTTGGTAATTTCCTTATAAACAAGTATTATTGATAATTTCATTATAAATAGTTATTGTTGGTAATTTCATTATAAATAGGTAATGTTGGTAATTTTACTATAAATATGTTTTGCTTTTTTACAACAAAATTGTATTTTTATAATTTCAAAATGTTTTGATTTTTGTTTGTGTGTTTATTATTTGCACATAGTTGGGACTCTAACAAGTGCTACCACCACGGGTCTTGGTGGATTTGAGAGCAAAATTATAAGAGGTGGTTCAACGCTCTTCAAAGGCTCCAATCTCCCGATCAGTGACCTTGATGCTGGATGTAGATGCTGCTGGCTGTAGTTTATCGTCATACCCAGGACGATTGAAGAATAGAGGACAAACTGTAGGCAAAGGTCAGAGTGAAGAAAGCAAGTAACCAACCTAAAAAAAAAAAAATCTTTCATAAATGGATGACAGAACAGGAAGTGGAATGGATTTTGAAAAGACCACCTTTACTAAGATCTACAAAGGATAGGAAAATGTGGAGAGCAATGGTCGCTCACGTTCTGAAAGAACGCTTCGCATAGAAGAGGAAGACTCGTGTATGCTAAGACATTAACGGTCATTCAGCAAGGCTTCCTTTTCCATTTGCAGATATCAGTCGTGATCATTGAATATCTAACTAGAGTAAGTTGTCTTTGTGCCCAGAGCCACTCAGATGCATTCGACGCCATATTGCAGACACAGCGACCACGACAAGATTACTTTGGGTAACTGTGCATTTCAGCCGCTGAAATAATAAAAAAAAAACCCAGCCCCACTTCTCTAATCCTCCAAGAAAGAAATCGCTTGGTTTCCCTGAGTCTTTTCAAAGCGCATCCTTCTACAAATAAGTATGTGTGTATTTGTGATTTTGCTGGAACGGGGAGTTGGTGTAGGAGTTAGTACAGAAAATGTCTTTGTTGTGTTTTAAAACAAAACGCCATCCGTTATTGCTTCGAAGAGCAAGAAGTCAATCATACTTAGCGGCCGATCCCAAGAGATGTTTAGAATGCCAGTAGAACGGCACTGATCAATCAGTTGTCCAGTGTTTATAAGCAGTAAGGACAAAGAATTAGAAGAAGAAAAAAATACTTATATCAGATGGAGAATTACGCTAGAGATGACAGTCCTCGGGTTTACATACATGGCAGGTGAATCAATTTTGGGACACGGCACAAAGAAATGAAATGCCAGGAATAATCGAAGAATTTTGCCAATTGTTGATGGGTACAAAAGAAGTCAACATTAAGAAAAACTTTTTGACTGACTTTCATTTAAAAAATCGTTTTTTATTTTTTAATTATTCAATAAAATATTATTTGTTATAATTTTGCTTTTAATGACTACAAATAAATATCAAATAAAACTTGCCTTATTATACGCCTTTCCTTCTTCAACTTGATTGTTGCGCTCACATGTTTCAGCCGCTGAAGAAGGCCTGCTGGTAAAAACAGCCGGAACGTCTTGAATATATGAGTATTAGAAAGTGCTATACAAGTAATTTGACTTGTGAAGCGTAATTTCATGAGGAAAACCATTTAAAGAAGATGATTTTATTAATTTAAACCTAAAGTAATACTAAATCTTCGATCAATTGGGGAAACGGCTTACGGTTACATCACGTTTGGCCTGGGTAGGACAATAAACAACATCCATCAGCAAGACCTCTGATCGAAAGGTTTTGGGGAGCGTGGAACTACCTTTTGTTGTTCTTCAGATTCACTCTGATCTAAGGTGGTAGCACCTGTTAGGGTCTTAGCCATGGGGAAATAGTGATCTCACGAACTGGGGTAAAACATTATGTAAATATAAAAAAATATTTTTGTAGTAAAAATACCAGCAATGAATTTCCTTAGGAAAAAATTAGCAGCAACACATTTTTTTTAATAAAAAAAAATTATGAAAGCACTGAAAAAAACTAAATCTCGTCATTTAATGACCCTTCAGCAGTTAATATTCCATTAACGAAACGAAACGAAACGAAACCAGGCACGTAGAGCTGAAACGTCCGTTCTCGTATGAAGTTAAGCCAAGTCGACCCCACTCACTACCCAGATATGTGACCACCTGAGAATAGTATCTACTGTAAGATGGGTGTTCGGGTGATGTAATGGATAATGGCAGGGAATTGTTAATTACGAGGAGAATTACAATTCTATTCAGGTTCCTTAAATTTACTTCTGCGCAAATATCTTTGGGAAAATTTGAATCCAACTCTCCTCCCTCCAGCTATGGGTTAATGTGTAAGACCTGTATCTTAAAACCATTAGTATCTCTAATAAAATAAAATATAATAAAATTACCTAAAAATATTTAGATTTCGACATTAAATAATTGTTGTGGAGTAAATAACGCACTCCCGGTAACACAAATGAACTAGGCAAGACGCCTTAAATAAAGAACAATGCGAGTCAGAAGTGTGTCATAGTCTCATGCTCGCGCCAAGACAAGACCTCCGTCTTCGAGCGCAGGATGACTCAGTCGGGGCTCTGTTTTCGGATAAAGTCTCGGCTGAAAAAAAACCAGACAAGTCAAGCAGTTCACTGTCAGGCGACTGACAAGACCTCTGTCTTCGGGCCGAGGGTGACTCAGTCGAGGATCTGTCTTCGGATAGACTGTACTGTAGCCGAACGCACTTTTGTGGGAGCTGGATAATTTTTTTTCCAATGGCACGGGTGGAAACGCTCGGGTTCCCCAAAGTAAACGTAAAAGTGTGTAACATTTAGTTTGCAGTGGTACTACCGTTAATTACCAATGCTTCAGAGTCGGGCAGTCTGCTGTCTGGCTCGTGATTGTCAATCTCTCTGTCTTCGGACAGACAGCGACTTAGCTGGGGCTCTGTCTACGTACGGAGACTCGGATGAGAAGAATACACAATGCAAAGTTTCCGTTCCCGAGGTTTTCTGGGACTGGGTAAATTTTGACTATTATCCCGAGTGTACGCGATCGTGTCCCCCACACTAAACTCGGCCTTGCCTCACATCTCGTCTCAGTAGAAAAACTGGGTAAATACCAGTTCGTCACAGTAAGTCGGAAAGAATTTATAACGTCTTCATGGCGAGTGCCTAAGCGAGACATAATATTATAACCACTAGTAGTGAGTTATAACAAAAACCCATAGAGGTTGATAGACTGCTAAACAAGAAAAAAGCAAAACAAAACCATTAGCATAAGAATCCATATTATATACCGCCATATAATCATATATTAAAAGTATGGTTCATCGTTCTTGCTTATTTACATTTTTTTTTAGTTTCTATCCGTCGAAAAAGAAACCTTAAATAGCGCATACAAAAAATTAAATATCTGGGAAGTGTTTTAACGAGTGACAGATCTAATTTCAACTCGGAATTAATTTAAACTCGGAACTAATTTCAACTCGATTTAAAATCAAGGTTATCAATTTCCATGAATTCCTAAACAAAATGCAGTGAGTCGGGGTTAATTTTGTAATTTAAATTGAAAAATCCTTAGTAGATAAGATTTTTGCATCTTTTCTGCAACTTTCATTATGTTTTTGTTGCAAATGAATTAAGTGATACTTTTTTATTTACATTTATTCATTTAAATCTGTTCTAATAAAAATGCAATGTTCTTTGTAGCAAGAACAGTAGATTGCTTAGCTATTTTTGTAAACATTCTCGTTAAAAAGAATCCGTTATTGATCAAACTTTAAGAAAATCAATAAATTAAATTTTATTAGTTCCGAGTTGAAATTAGTTCCAAGTTGAAATTAATTTTGCATCACGTTTTAACAGAGGACGGCAAAATGCGATATGCGACACCGAAATCCGAAGGTTTATTGGGTTCGCGTATGATACCCTACAAAAAGCCACGCAAAGTATTAAGAAACAGTCCCGTTCGAAACAAAGAAAAGAATAGTGGTCTGTTATGTAATATGAGTCCTCCTATGCGGCATTGAACAATCTCATCACAGACGAAGAATGCTTCAACATAAGAATTTCGAGAATAGATGGACATTCGAGTGACAAAAACTTTTTATAGCAAATGGAAACAAAAAGTACACTTATGCTTAACTTAAAAAAGAGACAATTAAAAATTCTAGGGCACATGATGAGGAAAGAAGGTTTGGAAAATTTGATACTCAGCGGATATGTTGAATGCAAAAGGTCAGACGAAAAGAGCGTCTGCCCAACCTACCAAGCTTGTGTAAATCGTTGGAAGAACAGAGTGATAACACAAAAACAAAATTTCTTTTTAAGTTCTACAAATAACAGGAGATTGTGGAGAGCCAGCATCCCCCACGTCCTGAAGGTGCACGGTACATAAAGGAAGAAAATAGGATGCAAAAGCAGAAGATTGACGCTCTTCCTAATATCATTGACGAAAGAAAAATGAGACAAAAAAGAAGAGAAAACCCGTTCTCAATGTTTTAAATTCAATATGCATATTCTTTTTCTCACCAGTATGACATTCTTTTTTTTCGATCGTTGTAACTTCCGGTCATCATCAGGTAAGAGAAACAGAAAAATTCTTGTTATTTTGAAATATATGCTTTTATTCAATCCCCGGGAGGGAGCAAACTGTTTCGTTCCGCTTTCAAAGTTCAGGTTTCTTTTAGATGATCCCTGATTTCTTTTTTTTTTTTTAAATTGATATTTTTAAACCGCTTGTAAGCATGGAAACAAATTATTTATTTGATGTATTGATTTTTCCTTGTTATTATTTACTTTGAAACTTTTCTTTTATTATATAATTTGTAACTACTATATAGATCCGTGAAATTTCCATGGTTTTCGCAAATTGTTTGATGAATCTTAATTCGCACTGTTTAAATTGTTCGGGCAGTTGTCCTCGTCTTTATTATCATATTCCCGACCTTTCGGTAGTTGTACGCCCCGGGGTTAAGGTGATAATGGCCCAGTGGATATTAGGTTTGGTTGAAGTAATCAAGTGACTTGACCCAAAGAGTTGTCAGTTCAATACCTGACAACAGAGATCATGCTATAATTCTTAAATATATAAAAATGTGAGAGAGTGTCCCTAGTCTAACTTTACCCCCACCCAAAAAAAAACGAAGTTAATTAATACCATGCTCGCAACACAATGCTGCTTCCGACGTGAAGTACATCTGTTTACCTTCCATTCAAAGGTCATTCATAACGATCAGTACGAGCGCGTTGTGTTTTGTTTAACGACCAAAAGCAAACATTTTTTTAACACAACGTTGCAAGTCAGACATGCCGTCGCTTAAAAATAGTAGAAAATGATGGGTCTACATAAAAATCAATCCCCTGTACGGTGGCAAAATTTGTTGGTGGCACCAGGAGTGGCAGTACCGCCTAAGCCACTGAAACTGCGAAACCTCTCCTGGTTGGCGACTGATGAGGACAGGTATCTCACGTGGCTTCAAACGTTGTAGAAAAAAATAATAGAAAGTATCTAGTTTACCAAGATTATTGTGAAGTAAATTCATTTCTCACAAGGCGCTCCAAGCTTGTAATTTTTTTTTCTTTTTAGAGTTTCACCGCAAGCAAGTCGGGAAGCCACTAGCACGCAAGAGGTTACAGAGAGTTGGAGCAAGAGCAAATAGGAGTGATAGAGGAAAGGGTGAAGAGTTAGGATAGGAGATAAATCAGGGCATTTGGAGACGGCGATTGACATTACATTTGAATAGTCGGAGATTATAGCTATCAGGGAAACAGGCGAGAAGTGCGAGACATGAAGCTATTGGAGTAGAAGAGACGGCTACATTTAACAGTTTCGGCAGTGAAAGGGTGAGAGCCAGATGCCAGCCTAGCTGAACGTTTAAATTCATGAAGTCTGGGAACCAGCGAAAGCAGCTCATCAGAGCAGTTACCGTGAAAGTATTTAAAAAAAAAGACAGAGGGAGGCGACAGCACGTCTGTGAGAGAGCGACTGCAGACGAGATGCCAGATCAGGGCCAATTACGTTGCATATCCGTCTCTGGATTTTATCAAGGACCTTGAGACAAACAGAAGGGGCTCCAGATCATATATAGCGAGCAATACTCCATGCAAGAGCGAATGGTTGATTTGTAGATTTGAAGGATCGACTCTGGCGAGAAAAGTTTCCTGGCACGGCAGAGGGAGCCGACTTTCCTTGCGGTGGATGAAGCTATTAACTCAATGTATTTCTTCCATCTCAGGTCAGCAGTCAATGTGAGACCGAGCAGTGGCAAAGAGGTGCTCTCGTGGAGTTGAGCGTCAGACATTCTAACGGGGTTGGGGGGCAGGGATGGTTCTCTGTGGTGAGTAATAGAGAGCAGTTTTGTTTTTGAGGCATTAAAGTTAACCAGCCAATTCCTGCCCCAGTCCACCACCGATTGGAGGTCCTTTTTGGAGACACACGGCCAGGGTAATTTTGTCAACGAGACTAGATTTGTTTTTGAGGCAGGATTAGATAGTAGTGTCGTCCGCGTAGATGCCTACTTGGGAACCTATGACGTCAGTACTAAACTTTTAAAATTACTCTATTAATGCCAGCGTTGTGTGCATCAACATTGAGTAATGGTTAACGAGCTCATTTCGTCGACCAATGCTACTGAGTAGTGATCTCTTTCCTCAGTTGATGTCCCATACTTTTAGTCTTGTGTTGAATCTAAACTACTTTAAAATAATCAGAATGTTGCAAAACCCAAGAAATGATGGTGACTTTCTAAGAGTAGCTTAGATGTTGTACAGGGTTCAAATTGTGGGGCACCCAGTGAGAATCGAACTAATTATGCAGTTGACAAACTAGAGAGAAAATATTCTAAAAGGATAAATTTCGTGTTATTAAATACAGTCCTTCTTTGATTATATGTCATTCAGTTTTTTTCTGATCTTGATCAACTGAACGTGAAATAAAGAGAAAAATTCAAATTCTGAACAGTGTTTTAATTATCCTAATTATAAACACATTCTAGTATTTCATCTCATACAAGAGTTTTGAGACTTTAGAAAATCCATATGTTTGATAAGAACGCCGATTAAATCGGTTCGATTAATTCTTGCGGGTCTTCTCATTGTTCTCATGAAAATAATATACATTCGAATTATCACAGGTTCGTCATATCAGAGATTAGCGACAGACAAACCTCGAAATCAATCAAAACCAAACAAAATTGATAAATTATTTCCTCAAAAATAAAGTAGATAAACCCTTGAACAAACTGTTTGAAAATATTATGGCAAATTTGCAGTGTTGGGCCCACGCCCAGTTTCTATTGAAAAATTCCCAAATTGTTACATTTACGTGTAAAGGTAAATGCTTAATTCGAGAATAACGATAAGAATTTAATAAAATCTACCGTTTTGGACTTACCAACACTAAAAGTTCGGACTCATTCTAATCGTTGGCGGCTACAGCACGGCAGCCATTACTGGCCTTGTATGTATAGAGGGTGAGTAGACATGTGCGGAAGATTACCTAGTTAACGGCCTTGTTACTGACGTCACTTGTCTCAATTACTGCGCAAATAAGGACTCATTGCGTGCGCAATAATCAAGACAAATGAATATCTATTCCGCAGAAAATGTATGTATAAAACGCCAGTAATGGCAGTTGCGACGCGAATGAGTCCGAACTTTTACTGTTGATGAATCCCAAACTCTAGATTTTACCAAATTATCGTCGTTATTTTCGAATTATGCATGTACATTTACACGTATATGTAACAATTTGGGAAATTTTGAATAGGAAGAGTGCGGCTTCCACAGCGCAAATTAGCCATTTTTTTTTGATGATATAAATACTAAGTACTTTCAGAAAATGTTCTTTATTATTTTTCGATAATTTAGTTATTAAAATACCCGGAAATTTGAATTCGAATAATTCAAATTTTCGGTTATTTGAATAATTGTATTATCAAAAAATAATAAAGAAATCTTTTTCTACCCTTGTCCTTAGATTTCCGGATAATCGATGGATCACTGTACTTTTTATCTCATTGTGAAGTCATCACTTACGTTCACTAAAAAAAGTGGGGCAGAGTGTCGCTTTTCAAAATAGTTTGACAGATAATTATTGCTGTGCACTGTACAAAAAGCTCGAACCTTACTACGTATACCACATTTCTAATGTTGTTCCAGACTAAGCTGAGATCAATAAATACCTATATCCCAGACTATGATGCTCTAAAAACTGTTAGTATTAAACAAAGTATATAACAGATAATAACTAATAGGAATCGAGCTTCATTATCAAAATGTACCCAGCTTGGATTTAACCAGATTAAACAAAACTATCTATTTTGCAGGACTGGGGGAAACCCAACATCGGATAAAGATATCTAGCCTGTTAGACGATTAAAAATGTGTTTGATCCTCACTTGATGACACACGTGAGTGCTTTTACCGATGTATGGTAAGCATTAGAACAGCTTATCTGAAGAGAGAAATAAACACAGAGGAGACACCCACCTTCATGTGTAATGTTTTGAATAAAAACCCATATATATTAAGCTCAATTTATATCAACACACACGCGTAAACACAAACACATCTGCACATATGCATATATGATCAAGTATTACGAAATGCAGTAGACAAAAATCTAACCGTATGTTTGATATTAAATTATTTTTCCAGTTTGCATAACAAATTATTGCAGTAGTTTTTTACGTATTTTATTAAGATTTGTGACAAATATAATAAAAAATTGAAAGGAGAATTTAATATAACTAGTTTAAAAATATTTTTCTTGCTACCTTATATATATATATATATATATATATATATAATTTCTGATCAGCTCCCTTATATTGGGACGCTTGTTTTTCAAAAGATTCCATAGCTGAAACGAATTAATTTAACATTTTAAAATAATTATGCGAAAGCGGGTTCAGGGATGATTTTAAAAATTACCCTTCACAACGAAATGCAGATTTTATCAGAGCTACAATAAATTGTTCTTTATAATTCAACCCTGAGGATGATCTTCGAGGACATCGAAAGTACTTGGGTAGGAAAAAATACGGTGACTTCCTTGGTGAATTCCACTTTAACATCAAGAATCTGATTACGGAACTGGAAGTGATCAGCATACAAATAGACATATGTGTATATTATTCGATGAAACATGTTTGAATGAAGATATGCTACATAAATAAACAAACATACACAAACACACACACACACACACACACACACATATATATATATATATATATATATATATATATATATATATATATATATATATATATATATATATATATATATATATAGAAATTATATCATAGAGAATAGAAAAGTTCAGAGCAGATAACATTAGAAATGATTTTAGAGTTCCATGAAAATAAGTGGATACAACGTTTAAAAGCACACTATCCAGCCGGGCTAAACCATAAATTTCACAATATAGACAGTATTAATATATAACCCTGCAAATCAAACCTACCCACATTTCTCACCCACAGAAGACATACATGCTTAAGGAAGTGTTGAGGCCCCACACTGATACACACACCCACACAAATATACGCACTTACACACATCATACTCACTCACTCCCTAATGAGCCAAATGATAACACACACCCACAGCAATACACACGCTTACACATATCATACTCACTCACTCCCTAAGAACCAAATAAAACACACACACATACACAAACTTAACAGGACACATTCCCTCTCCAGGAACCAATAAAACTGTCAAACTGACCAGGGGAATTCAGAGCAGCATGGATCTATCCAACTCTTATCTAAAATAACAACTTAAAAGAGAGTTTGACCAACACAAGGAATGTTAAAAAAATTCATGTTAAAAAGATAAAAAAATTTAAAAAAAAACAAATTAAAACTACAGTCAAAAGTTCATTTTCTCCATCAAGACATTCATTTCTGTAGTTCACTGCTACCAGCAAGCAGGATTTTTTTTCTCCTGATGATGGCCATGTTGGCCGAAACTAGTCGAAGAATCTAAATGAAATAATAATAATAAAAAAACGGAAGAATATTAATCAACAACCCAGTGTGTCTGAAGATTTTGATTTTTTAATATTTTTATTGTTCAATATATATATATATATATATATATATATATATATATCGGTTGAATCAACAAATTTTACAAACTTTGGAGACAATTTCCAACACCAAAACTAGGACAAAAATCTCTATAAACATATGTCTGCAAATTCGTTTTTGAGTTTTTAAGTTTAAAGAAAGCATAGTGTTGACATATAGACTAGGTTATATTTGTCATTCGTGTAAATCTGTGGCTAATCTGTTTTCAACGTTTAACGCGTGTTGTAGCGAGTTCACAAAGAAGGGTTCCTGTTAACAATGGCATGACATTCATATTGTTAGCAGTCAGATATGATTTTTACATACGGTCGCGCGAATGGTAAAGGACGCAAGGGTGCACGGCTGTAACTGATTGCGCTTCAAGACCGAAGGCAGCCAAGTCATCCAACATTTGTTGCTGTTTATCGTCACGTTGCTGAGACAGAATCAGTGGTGCCACAAACTATGGATCGAGGAAGACCGACATCCACTCGTACGTCTGACCACGGAGAACCTATTCTATGGCCTGTCGGAGACGGTCAAGGTTTCAGCACAGGTCACGTGGCCCTAGCATGTCGTGCATGTCATAGCACCGCATGGGGTATAATTCAACATTAGCTCCTGTACCTGTCATTGTAACGTGTGCAAGGCCTTTCGCCCTCTCATCCCTCACTACGAAAGAACTTTTGCTAATGGTTTATTGCACAAACTGCCTATCAGAGGTTTGTCTTTTTATTCGTGTTTACGGATGAGGCAATATTTGGAAGAGATGAAATAACAAATTTACAAAGACAACATTTGTGGACAGATCGGTATCCACATGGTACAATTCAGGCAATAACTCAGCATGAGTTTACGATTAATGTGTGTGTACATACTGTGGGTATTAGCCACAGATTTACACGAATGACAAATATAACCTAGTCTATATGTCAACACTGTTCTTTCTCATTATTTTAATATATATATATATATATATATATCTATATATATATATATATATATATATATATATATATATGTGTGTGTGTGTGTGTGTGTGTGTGTGTGTGTGTGTGTGTGTGTGTGTGCTTGTGTGTGGTGTGTGTCTGTCTATTCTACCAGGACGTCTTACATGAGCTGTTTATAGGGACTTTATTTTGAACACATTTCCAAACAGGTTGTAGGATTAATCCTGCTAATATGAAGACGCTTGTTTTTCATCTATGATGCGGCTCCAGCACATTTTACTTGCATTGTTCGTTATGCATTAACTGACATCTACCATGAAAGATGGATAGGTAGGAGAGGACTGGGTCCATGGCCTGCACGTTCCCCCGAGCTCAATGGATTAGATTTTTAACTGTGGGTCCACCTACAACAATTGGCTCATGCAACAGACATTAATAATGGAGAGCCGCTTCATCAACATGTTCTGAGAGCCTGGGGAAATCATTCGACACCTTGTGGGATTATTTGAAACCTTCCGCTTGTCAATTATTCCACGGGCGCATGCGTGTGTAGAAGCAAGCGGTGGATATTTTGAACATTTGCTATGAGTTACTGTGTATGTATATATCTACATGAACATTTAATCTGGTTTTCGTGTGAGGAAGCCGCCCCTAAAGTTTGTAAAAATATTTTTGATACACTATATATATATATATATATATATATATATATATTAAATTTACTAATTTTAAATTATGGCCCCGTCGCTACACAGGAATTACCATGTTTCAAAAACAAAACTAAAACTTTAAATTTAATTACAGCATTAAATTAAAATCTCTAGTACAGTTTCATCTTCAAGCGAATGAAACAGTGCTAGGGATTTCAATTTAATTCTCTAATTAAATTTAAAGTTTTAGTTTTTGCTTTTGAAACATGGTAATTCCTGTGTAGCGATGGGGCCTTATTTTGAAATTAGTAAGTTTATAATGTTTACGCTCTACTGAACTGTATTGAGCACTGTTTTGTAAAAAAAATATAATTACTAAGAACACCAGATTATAAATCTTACTGTTCTTTCTCATTATTTTAATATATATATATATATATATATATATATATGTGTGTGTG
>CAHIKZ030000868.1:1017500-1032500 GCA_903632075.3 Acanthosepion pharaonis
GATGACCTCATATATATATATATATATATATATATATATATATATATATATATATATATAGTAATAAGTGGACCTAATCACAAGTAGCTCGTAAGTATCCACGCAGATAAATCCCTGGTCTTTATACCAGAATTTCGAACATACCTGACAGGAGTTAGTATGTCGGTAATATCTCAATTCCAGGTGTAGTTATTCTGAATTGCGCTGACTGAAGTAGGATAAACTTTCTCGTAAGAGTCCCAAATCTTAAAAAGCCTTATTCTATATCCCGCTTCTCCCGCCAGGACACCCGTAAATCATTAAAGGCGTAAGGTCACGATATGTACTGCAACCATAACAGCAGCGGCGTGTCTATGGCAAAATAGTTTATTGGGGCCCAACTCTTTTCAGACTAGTTTTCAATTCAAAGATTTCCTTTTCTTAGAAAGTTCGACACCTCAGTAGAGAAGAGTCTTGCTATTTAACCCATAATAGGGGTAGAAAGGATGCATTCTTACATTTTGGGGCGGTTTTCTGGAAAAATGAACTCGACTGAAATTCGAACTTAACTCTACGATTTCTCTTTCGGGTCATTAGGTGTTACATTATCCGCACACGTCTGGTGGTTTTCTAAGCGTAGCTTATATGTGAGACAAGGCTGGAAGTATGGGTCACAAGTGAGGATCGAACTCACTACTCAGTCGTAATTGATCTAGTGAGACAAGATTGCTAACCATTAGATCATGTCGAAGAGCCCTAAATGATTATCATAGCCGAGCTTAGATGTGGCACAAAGTCGAGATAGGTGTCACCCAATGAGGATCGAACTCACTGGTCAGTCATAAATGATCTAGAGAGACAAGATTGCTAACCCTTACATCACGTGGAAGTACCCTAAATGATTTCTTAGGCTAGCTTAGATGTAGTGAAATGTCAAAAGTATGAGGAACCCGGTGAGAATCGAACTCAATATTCAGCTGTAACTGATCCAATGAGATAAGCTTGCTAACCCTCAAACCACGCGGAAGTGCCCTAAATTATTTTCTTAGCCTAGCTTAGATGTGCCACAGTAAGGAATGTACGGGTTATCCAGTGTAGATCGAACTCAGTGTGCAGTAGTAACTGATCTAGCGATACAAGCTTGCTGACCATTACATCACGTCGAAGTGCCCTTAACCATACACGGGTGAATGGACAAATACTCACAATTGCCGACTCACTGTCATCTTTAAAAACCTATCTACCCCCCATTGTTATAATTACCGACAACTTGCCCCCTTCGTAGAACGGAGTCCGCAAGAAGACGCCAGCTCCTTTTACTTCAGTATCTGATTGGATCATATAGAGAAATCGATATTTTATTTCGGAGACATATTTCTGAAATACAGAATGACGTCAGCAATTATAAGACAACGTTAGCAAGTCGATAGCCTTCAGATGATCCTGCCTGGAGCAGAGGTTAGTAACAGGTTAAGACGTCGGATGGAATTACCATTCGCTATAATCCTGTGAATGACAGCCTCGTTAGCGAGACAAACCGGGCAATTATATACATAAGAAGTCGTTTGGTGGGCAATTAGCTCTCTTTTTCTATCTTTGACACAGGAGTTAACAGTTTTGGCCTCTTTCGTGCTGCCGTACTTAACTGCCTCGCGAGGTAATTAACGCGCGAAGAAGGCTTTTCTTATTCAGCTTAAGAATCAACCATGAACAAATGTTGGCGTCATTTTAGCAACCGATTTCACGATGTCAAATCTTTTAGAAATATGATTTCATGTAGACGTTCGAATCCACCCTGAACCTTGTAGCGAAAAATCACCTCTTTTGTTGCGTGGTGTAAACGTTTTTCAGCCTCTCTTCCAATTTTTTTCCCGCAAACAATATTTGATGGACCCATAAGAGTCCGGTCAAAATTAGGAAATAACGAAAATTAATGCATGCTATTAACAAAAGGAATTACTTGTGTGCACAGTGTAAATCAAATAGAAAATACATTAAAACAAGACAGAGAAATGTGTTTGTGTGTATATGTCTGTGTCTCTGTGTCTGTGTGTGTCTGTGCGAACCCTAGAGTATGTATATGTGCCTGAGTGTGACAGTTTAATAGTGGACAAAGGAAATGAAAAAAATTAAATTTAAAATTTCTGAGTCCTCTCTACTTCATGCGTATATCATGACAACAACGTAAAGTGCTAAAGGACAACACGCGCCATATATATATATATATATATATATATATATATAATTATTTATTTAAAAATATGATTCCAACACGCTACATAAAATGTCTCATGTTTCAAAACAAGAGCCTAAAACTTCACTATAATTATTTGAATTAAATTGAATTAAAGTAAGCTCTGTTCCATCTTCAAGCGAAATTTTTGGGGGAATAACTTATTTCTGAAATGTAAGTGTTTTAATAGCATATTCATAATTGAAATCAAAATTTCCATAGTAACAGCCAGGGCGATTGTTTAAATAGGGAGGTGTGTTGGGTGTTAATAATATGTATCAGTATAGAGTTACATTCATAGATGTCAAGTCAGGGTAAGGTAGGGGTGTCTAAATTTAAAACGGAAGATGTTTTCGCCCAGTCTGGTTTACGTGTCTATGGAGATTTATTTATTTTTTTATTTTATTTCTTTATGAAAGGGTTTTGTGTATATAAAAACTGCCGTAACATTTGTTTTTTGACGACTTTATAAAGGGTTATCTATTTTTGTAGGGTATTCAAACTATTTATTAGGGCTATGGATTATAAAAATTATATTATTGTATGCTTGTTTTTAAGCTAATTATTCAATGCAAAAATTTGATGATGTCGGCAAAAAACCGTTACTCCTAATACTAATATGATATACATTGTGTCTACGAAGAATGAATTTAAAGCCAGATGGAGGCAGCATAAGTGCTCTTTCAACAATATAAATAAAAGAATTCAGACTTCTCTATCTAAATATTTTTGGCATTTAAAGGAAATATATAGGACACCTAAAGTAAAATGGAAAATTATAAACAGGACTAGAACTTGTAAAACTTGGGATGACCCATGCCCTTTATGCCTCCATGACAAACTGCACATTATTAAGTTTCTAAATAATACAAATCTATTAAACAATAGACATGAGTTAACGGACTTGACATCTATGAATGCAACTTTATACTGATACATATTATTAACACCCAACACACCTCTCTATTTAAACAATCGCCCTGGCTGTTACCATGGGAATTTTGATTTCAATTATGAATATGCTATTAAAACACGTAAATTTCAGAAATAAGTTATTCCCTCAAAAATTTCGCTTGAAGATGGAACGGAGCTTACTTTAATTCAATTTAATTCAAATAATTATATTGAAGTTTTAGGCTCTTGTTTTGAAACATGAGACCTCTTATGTAGCGTGTTGGAATCATATTTTTAAATAAATAATTATATTTATGCTCTACTTTTGTATCGAGAACTAAAGAAAGAACAGTAAGATATATAATCCGGTGTTCTTATAGATATTTTTATTTTTCCACAAATTAGTGCTCAATGTAAATTTACAGAGCATTAATATTATAAATTAATTGATTTAAAATATTTTTTCGTTACACAGTTCTAACCATGTTTCATGGTTAGAACTGTAGCGAAAAAAACATATTTTAAATCAATTAATTTATAATATAATATATATATATATATATATATATATATATATAGAGAGAGAGAGAGAGAGAGAGAGAGGGGAGTAAAGGTAAAATAAATCCGTGGGTATATAATCTGAGAGGATTCTAGAAATAAAAAGAAATATATTAAAACCGATCCACAAAAGAAAGCTCCATGCCTTTTTATTTATAGAGAGCAATATGAATAAATAACCAAAAAATCATTTTACCTCATGTGGGGAATAGATTATTTCGGCAGACGATGAAAGTGGTCGTCTGTCTTTTCAACCCCAATGTAAATGAATGTTTCAGCACCGACTTTTGAAAACTCTCCAATATTAACATCGGAAAATATTTCCTAAAGTTAACCAATAAGCACTTCCAAACAAATAACCCTCTAAGTAAGATTTTCAATAGGAAAACGGTTAAGATTAGCTACTCTTGTACCAAAAACATTTATAAAATTATTAGCTCACACAACAACCAAATTTTAAGGAAATTCCATGAGATCAACAACAAACCTAATATCAAACTCTCCTGTAGTTGTAGATCTAAAGATGTTTGTCCAGTAGGAAAATGTAAATGGAACAGTGTTATATATATCAAACGATCATTTCCCCCAAAAGAAAATGTAGAAAAAAAAAAGTTTACATTGGAATTTCCGCGTGCGAGTGGAAACAAAGATATTAAACCCATAAGTACTCATTTTGGGAATGAAAGGACGAAAAATTAAACCCACACATAGTTAGGAAAAATTTAGGCTCTGCAAAAACTCCCAACAGCTTCAGAAGTAGGTGAGACATGCTTAGAAGAAAAATGAAAATAATAAAATGCAATAATGAAAACCAATTATTGAATCAGAGGAACGAATTAGTGTTCAGTTGACGACATACAAACAAATTTAGTTACCCTAAATCAGCTCCCCCATCCCCTCTGACATAATAACAAATTCAAATTTCCACAGTGTAATTTAGCCTTTTTAGCTATTAGCTACTTTAAGTCCCTAACCCAGTCCCACCTCATCTAAAAGCTTTTTATGCTGTATTAATTATAATTTATAAGTTTTCCCTTTCTTAGTTGTTTCTCTACGCCGAGCGACTTTGGCTAAATGGTAGAAACTCTGACTGACACCATATCGGTCGGGTTTCGGTCTGAGGCATTATAATGTCTAGTCGCACTCTAAAGCTGCGAAACAGTACCGTTTGCGAATATATATGTATGTGTGCGTGCGTAATTAAAATAAAAGACGCTCCGCATGTACTTCTTATAATATGCAGATTTAATAGGCCGGTTAATGACATTTGAAAAATAAAAAAGCCAACAAATCGATTGCAGATATCTGTTTTTATTATCGTCATAAACAGGACTATTGTACAATTTTATCAATACCAAAGTCATCTAAGGCTGCCATCATCTCTATTATATCTGATCCTTTTGAATTATTCCTGTTCAATTTGCCGAGTGCTTCTCTTTCAGTTATTGACTGATTGCCTCTGCTTTCGGAAATAATATTTCAGAATAAACATGGTTAGAGTTTCCCAAATATATCTTGGTCAAACATTATTATTAATTTTGATTAGAATCTACTTACATATTAACCCATATGATCATGGAATCAGTTTAAAATGACAGAATTTTTTATTCTATCAGAAAGATTTTCATGTAGATAAAATTTTGAGGATAATCCTGAAAGAAATTGAAAATTTAAGGAATGTTCTTAAGAGAGTCTCTCTAAAAAGGATAAATGATGATAATTATTTAAGAACTTTAAAATATTTCTGTTTGTGCTTCAATTTAGTCTAAAAGCTAATATATAATATATATCTATTTTCACTATTTACATTATTCGGACTATTCTCCAAATGTTTGTCGCCATATTTATTACAACGTTTCGGCCGTTGTACGCTCACAGCACAGAGTATAAAGGCGTTGGTTAGATCCAGTGACAGGACCCAAAGAGTGTGAGTTCAATACCAGGTTGAGGCACTGGAGAACTTGGTAGAGGGAAATTAGGAGGAGATAACTGATAACTGACATCCATTAAACATGGCACGTGGAACTAGAACAGTCTACCCCAGTGAGCGAAATAAAGGGTTCAGTTCGACATTCCAAGCACCTGAAGAAGGTCGGAGTGTACAACGGCTGAAACGTTGTAATAAATATGGCGACAAAGATGAGGACAATAGTCCGAATAATGTAAATAGTGTACATAATATCTCAGAAATATAGACATATATCTATTTTATTGCCAATATCGTTATCATTTAGTTTGCTTTTTATTCCTCAAATTTTTGTTTTAATTTTCAACACCCCCTATACGTATGTAGAAATATTTACTCATCAATATGCCCTCCACTGATTCCTACAACCGCATTCCCCTAGTAAAAATGTTTATCGATGCGCCATTTGTAAATTTACACGAGACCAATTTATATTCATCTAAATAGCTTCGCATACGCCTAAACAAGTAATAATCAGAAGAGGCAAGATAGGGAGAATATGGACGATGAAGATATTTTCCCAGTCGAACTCCTAGGAAAAATCTTTAGTTAATCGTGCAGTGTTAGGGCTGACATTATCGTTATCGAAGATTACTCCCTTTCTGTTGTCTGTGGATTGACGTTATCTACCCAAAGCTGCTTTCAAATGACGAAAGTGTTGGCAGCAGAGATCAGCGTTCATTGTTTGGTTATTGTCTAAGCAATTTATAATGGATAATTCTTCGAATATCCAATCATATATTTGACACGAACTCTGGATGAAGTTCTACTCTCGGCTGCTATGTAGGTTAATTTTATCGACTGATCAACTGATGACAGCGCCTAACATTATGGCAAGGGATCCAACTCCCATCAATAGTAAGAAGCCTGTCCCAAACGTTGTCGTGCATGCAATAGTTCGCTATAAATCGACACGTTGTTGGTGATTCTATACAGACATGTCGTGCGGAACTCATATTTCAACTACTAAAACCAATCTAAACTCATTTAAATTGGGTAGGATTAACAGTAGTAACTGGAGTTGTTTTAACAACAGCTTCAATGACCCTGAATCGAATCCTTTTTGACGCCCCACCTTTGGTTCATCCTTTTAGACTAAAACTCAAGCTTGAAATGTGAAAACTACAATTTTTAACTCAGTGTGTCCACCGCGTGAGTGAGTTAGATGGATTTTACTGTTCCACTTGCGTTGATACATTATTGAAACTAACAGAACACAAGATTTCTAATGCATTCTTTTGGTTGGACGCACATAATTATGCATAATATTTCTATGATTTGAAAGAAAAATATATAAATTACTCATAGTAGCATTACTAAGGATCGTAAAGAAGCAATACTTTAATAGATTCTATTCACCATTTCCGCCTAAAGAATCTGACAGAACTTATAAGGGTGTTTCATTAAGACGGATCAAAGTCAGAAGTAAATAAATCAGTGTTATTGGTGAAAATTTATTTATTTCTCTATTGGATCATGTTATTTAAGTCATGGCAATTATGTGTGAACAATAATATCGCCCAAATATCTGCCAAATCTGAAAGAAAAAGAAAAAAAATTCATCAGACGCTTATTATTGATTATTGGAACACCATTTATATAGTTATTGCATCACTCTCCTCTTTGCTTCTCTGTTATTTCCTGCACGAGAAAAAGACTAGAATTTGGAGACAGTCATAAATATTCGTTGACAAAGTACTGACTTTTGAAAGAAGACGGGACATTTGACTGGCAAAGAATAAATTAATTACTTAAAGGATCGGTATATTTTGCTCATAATATAAATGCATTGCTAATTGCTTTACGTTATATTTATTGTAGAAGTCAGACAGTAAAACTAAGATAATTTGTCCCCAGTAATGAAATCAAACTTTGATGACAAAATATGACTATAATATACACAGACTCCGCCAAAAATGTATACACTCTTCAATATGGCGGGGAAATTCTTTTCTACTTTTATAAATTAGCGATGACAATGATATGATAATTTTTTCTTTGAAAAAAAAAAGACGGCGCACCACCACACAACCAGTAAAAACTTGGAGCTTATCTAAATGAGAATTTCTAAAGACATTGACAAGGATGAATTGGTACAGTCGAGTTCTCCCCACGTTCTCCTGCAGAATTTTACCTATAGGGACGCTAGATGATGTTGTGCATCCCGGAAAACCGACTCTATTGTAAGCCCTGAGACTGAAAATGCATGTGCAGCTATGGCACAGGACACTTTGGGGAACATTGCTTAACCAGTATTAATACATGTCTAGAAGCTAAAAGCCACCATTTTGAGCATCTCTTGCGATTGTACAGTTCAAAGGTAACTCGTATTAATCCCGTGAGTTTTGAATAAATTTACTATTACAATATCTATACAAGACTTATTCCTTTCCTGAAGTGTGTATTTTGGCGGACATATATATATATATATATATATATATATATATATATATATATGTATATATATGTGTGTGTGTGTGTGTGTGGGTGTTTGCGTGTGTATCTGCGTATGTGTGTTAAAATTCAGATATAGATAAAACTATATCTGCAAAGGTAATATAAATAAAATGAAAGACGAGGAAAAACATTTATGGCAATGCGTTTCGTTAAAAATAGAATCAAAAGCAACAACACCAGCATGTAGTCACTTTCGTTTAACGGGTCGATCAAATATGTCCCTTCTCGTCCTCCATAGTTTAATTTTCCTTACACAGCAAATTGTTAGAATATTTTAAAGTGTTCCCCCCGTTTCAAAATTTGAAAGCCTGACGATATTCTCCATCCACAAAAAGTTTCACAGAAACAAATTGATCGAGGGGAAACACAAAAAAATTACACGAATGGAGTAAAGAAGCACAATAAATGCCAATACAGGATGCGATGGGTAAATTGTCACCATTTTATATATTTAATTTCGCGCATGCGCGTTGTTTGTTTTTAATTTTAAAGACTGCACATTATAGTAGGGTCAGTTGGACACCGTCTGTGAGAAAAAGAGCACCATGACGCAATTCACGCAGCCAAAAATTTGCAAAAGGCATCCTGTACTGCTTGGCATTACTACTGTACTGTACTCATGCGGCATTCACCCTGGGCGGATTGAGCCGGCTTCTTCCTGTTATGAGAAGAAGATTCTTGGGATAAATTACAGAAGTAGGGTACCCAGGCCTACTCGAATAACGTTCTTGCTTGCCGCGGGGTTCCCGCAGACGCAGAGACAGGAACGACCAGAAGCCGCCGGTTACCGATACAGACGCTCCTTGGAATTTCACCAGAGCCCTTGTTAGCCGGCGTGTGTGTCAGACCTGTCCGCCTTGGGTGGCCCTACCAGGAACGAAGTTCCGGGCGGCATAGCTCTGACACTACCGTTTACACCCCCCCATCGACTGTGAGGTAAGGGTTGGACTTTGGGGGCTTACAGTACCAGGTGTTCCCAAGCGGTCCCCCATCTAAGTACTGACCTGGCTCTACGCTGCTTAACTTCGGTGATCGTACGAGAACCGGTGTTTTAGCGTGATTTGACCGTAAGCTACTGCTTGGCATTCGCACCGGAAGTCCCAATACGAACATTTCAAAGTGTCTGGATGTCAATCTGAGGATAGTGAAGAGGATTTGAAAAGAGTTGGGTAATATATCCAGTCAACATAATGGTGTTTGAAATGTTCGCTAGTGATGGCGACAGGAGCTCAGATTCAAAACGGAGGCCTACATCAAGTGCCTTGAGGAGTTAGTGCTGCTCTGGATCAAGAGGGTGGCTGCTGGAAAACCGTGTGTCTGGCAAGAGGATTCTACACCATAACACACAAGTAGGAGAATCCAGTCATGTATGTCAGACAAATTTCTGTGACCACACCATCCCTTAAATCTGGCCACCTATCTCCCCAGGCTGCACTCACGTCATTATTACGTGCGTCGCGAAGTTGAACGAAAGACCAAAAAAACTCCTTGTAATATCAAAGATGAACTAAAGGCAAGGATTATGGCAACATTCACCAACGTACACAAGGAGACCGTTCAGAAGAGTTGTAGGAGATTCCGAAGTCGTCTGGATGCCGTGGTTGAAAATAAATGGTGATTTTCCTGAATAAATTTACTCTTTAGATATGAGTATTATTTTCATTTTTGCGTAATTTTGATGATAATTTATTCATAGCGCCCTTCAGATGTTTGGTTGATTGATCTTGTTTAGCTGCATATCAACCCCTATGGGTTATTTAATGCCGAAATCTATTTTTTAAGCATTCCACCCCAAGCAAAGCGGGAAGCCACTAGCACGCAAGGGGTTACAGAGAGTTGGAGCGAGAGCAAAGAGGAGTTATAGAGGAAAGGATGAAGTGAAGGATAGGGGATAGATCATGGTATCTGGAGATGTCGATTGATATTACATTTGAATAGTTGGAGATTATAGCTATCAGGGAAACAGGAAAAGGGAAGGTAGTTCCACAGGCGAGAAGTGCGAGACATGAAGCTATTGGAGTAGAAGAGAAGGCCACATTTAACAGTTTCGACAGTGAAAGGTTGAGAGCGAGATGCCAACCTAGTTGAACGCTTAAATTCATGAAGTCTGGGAATCAAAGAAAGCAGCTTATCGGTGTAAAAAAAGACAGAGGGAGGCAACGACACGTCTATGAGAAAGCGACTGCAGACGAGATGCCAGATCATGTCCAATTACATTGCATATCCGTCTTTGGATTTTATCAAAGACCTTGAGACAAACAGAAGGGGGTCCAGACCATATATGGCAGCAATACTCTATGCAAGGGAGAATGGTTGATTTGTAGATTTGAAGGATTGACACCGGCGATAAAAATTTCCTGGTGCGGCACAGGGATATTTTGAACACAATTTCTACGCATTCGACTCCAAATGAAATGTATTGGCCATATTACTATGAAGAAGTAGTGTCGGTAATTTCTTTGATAGAACAATGTTTTGTTGGAATTTTTATACTTTTATAATGTTATGCTTTTCTTCGGGTGTTTAGTATTTGTCTATAGCTGGGACCGTAAGAGAACCTGGTTAAAATAGCAATTAAGTGGTACAAATAGAAAGAGGAAGATGTTGAAAATATTGGTAGTAGAACAAATACCTGGGAGAACAAGCACCATACATAGAAAAAGGAACTATTAATCAAAGAAACAAAAAAAAGTAATTTGAGAGATAGAATGATCATATACGAAAGAGAGAGAGAGAGAGAGAGAGAGAGAGAGAGAGAGAAAGAAAGAAAGAAAGAAAGAAAGAAAAAAGAGATAACGACTAAAACATTGCTAATGACAGTGTGTTATTGAGATATTAGTAAAATTTTATTTCATGACATTGGTATATTTCTCTCTCTCTCTCACTCTCTCTCTCTCTCTCTCTCTCTCTCTGTCCTACTCTGTCTTTCTTTCTACTTTTGTGTCATAACCTGAGATTTACTCCCCCACCCACATTGAGCCAGGTTGTGACAAAAGGTCGGTCTTTAACGTGGGCAACCGAGTGTTTCCACTCAGGCCGCTGGTCTAGGCTTGTCTTAGATTGTCTAAGCTGGTCTTCGCTGGTCATAGCTTATCTAAGCTGATCAATGCTTGTCGAAGCTAATCATAGCCGGTCATACCACCGCTACGTAACAGATGTTACGCAATTGTGGGGAGAACGCAAGGGAGGAGAGGACGCCTCCGGCACGGAACAGATACGACAGCCGCAGCATACACTCCGACAGAGAAAAAAAAACCCTTCTCCTCCTTTGCCAATCCCTCCGACAGAGTCCGGAAGGAAAAGCCCGCTTCTGTGTCATAACCCTTCAAGATATCGACACATTTTTAGTCAGTACTAGATTCAACCACAGAGATTAGTCTGTATTTTAGTTCGTCATCGTTCTTTGTTTCAAAAGCAGTTAACAATCCTAAAACAGCTTCGGTAAGCTCCATTTGATTAGTGTCACTGTGGAGTAATTGATAGCGGCTGGGATTCACTGATCAATTGATGGTTCGTCTCTTACGGCTTTTCAATTCTGCGCAGGTTATTTAAAGCCAGAAAATATTTTTAGATTGTAAGATTTTTTTGGAAATAATACAAGTCTTATTAATTAGCCCGTAGTTGGGGAGAGATGAGTTGGATTCATATCTTTACCAATCATAATTGCGTTTAAGTGAGTATAAAGATGTCAAAGGGAATTTGAACTCGGCTCTCCGATTAACAACTCTGAGCCATTGTCCATTGAATCACCCGCACATCCAAGCTTACAGGACCTAGTATTCTCAAGCTGTCACCCATCTATATACTAAGTTCGACGTTGCTTAACTTTGGTGATTTTGATCATGTTTCAACGTGATGTAGCCCTAAGCCTGACTCGGATCATGAAATCGGAGAGCCGAGTTCGAATTTCAGTCAAGTTCATTACATTCACTTATGTGCTAATACCCTTGGGAAAGGTGTGATTTAATCCCCCAACAGCTATAGGTAAATAGCAGGACAGACTGTGTTCTATAGCCGGTCTAGAAGATCAAGAGACTGCAGAGTAGATCTTTGCTGTCAAACCTTTCTGAAATCCCAGTGAAAGGATCATTAGGAAGAAGAATTAAAGTCTGTTTCTTTGCTCCCTCTTCCTCGCTCCCGAAGATTAAGCAATTGAGGATTTGATGGTGATGATAATGATTTCTTGTCTTGAACGAAAGTTGCCTGCAGATTAATACGTCAACCGAAATTGCTATTTGCCGTAAGTTTATAATCACACCCTGGGATGACAACACGCATTCTGTCTTACACTTAATGGCTAATGCTTTTATCAGTTTCTTGAAAATATTGCATTTTCTTCTGCTAATACTCAACTTAACAGAACTTGACATATTTGCATGACGTGCATATCTGATATTTTAATTATTTGCTCTTTTATACCCTGCTTCAGAAATAGGATTAAATACGTTCTTTCCTTAGAATTATTCATCTTGTGTACAAGCCTAGCCATCTGCCTCTTTAATTGTTCTTGTAAATGCATTCTCGGCGGTTCATATCTTGCAATTAGCGCCTACGCAGTTCCCTTCAATTATTTCTTTCCTGTCATTTAACTCAGGCCATTATTTCATCTAAAATTGTTTATTCAATACATGTTTTCTTGAACTAACAAAATGAGACATGCAATGAATGAAAACTTCTCTCAAGTCCAGAACAGAAGGACCTGCCCGATTACCGTATATACAAGCGTATTATGCGACCTAATTTTGAAGCTAATTTTAGGGTGATCGCATCATACACGAGATATAAAATTACTGTATGTACTGCTAAGCCTTTGAACAAATTATATATCCATTTACTGTAGTCAAATTAGCTTCAAAATTAGGTCTTCAAAGGTTGCATGATACGCATGCATATCAGTCAGTTATGTCCCATGCGTGATACACGCGTAGACAATCATGTATCTTTCGATACATGACTGACGACGCAGATTTTTCACGCAGTAGGTTGCCATTTCTTTCTGCGGGAGACCAGTTGCCATCTAAGGCAACTGTCTGGGGGAAAGGAAGAGGATTAATATCTTTCAGAAGGGTATTAGCACGTAAGTGAATGTAATGGATTCGACTGGAATTCGAACTCGGCTCTCCGATTCCTCAATCAGATCCGCTTATCCATTACTCCACCATGTATATACTCTATTTATATTTAGGCTTTTTTTCAACGCTAACAACTCTTATTCGAGACAGTCCACCATATTTTCTTTTTATTTTACAGTTTTGCTTATTCCATTGTGTTTATTACAACCTGTCTGTTTATTTTAATAGCTTCTTTTTTATGACTCCTAAAAACAAATTAATATTGAAGGAATTTACCAGCTTAACCTTTTATTTCTACCTGTCTTTCTATTTAATTTTTAAAAGTATCTGTTTTTTTTTTCTGGTTGGTACATTTACATATTTATCTCTGACAGCAGAGACAGGTTCTCTCCCCTTGGCTCTCTCCTCTTGGTTCTCTCCCCTTGGCTTGAAAATCTTCCTTTCTAAACACATTTAACCTTGTTCTTCACTAAGTTGAGTAATCATCCTTCTATATTGGCGGAACAAAATCTTCTTAGCCTTATGACGTTCGTAATTTAAGCTTATTAAATACCAACAAATAAAGAAAGACTGTGATAAAGGCGATTAACAATATCGTTTCCGTTGGAGATTGATATTGACAATGATAAAATATTGGTCAGGTTGTAACTTAAATAAACAGTGGAGATATTTTGGTGAGTAATAAATACGATATTTAGACTATACACTGTTAAGGGGTCCACCCCTTTTTCATACAAGTGGACTCGCCCAGTGTGTACTTGTACTACTGCCGGTGAATAACTGAGAGTGACAGTCAGACATAGTGATGGTGATACAGTGAGACTGTGAGGTAACCGCTTTGTAGGAGTCACAGTTGCGAGCACGTAGACTCAGAAGGAAGTCATACTTCGATACTGAATTTCCCAGACTGTATATAGATTATTATTGCTACTAACCGCATTTCTGGATCTACTAACCGTATTACCAATTGTATTATTACGTCAATACATTTATTTGCTATATTTCATTCCTGCGTTTGTCATTCATTTGAGACCGGATTTCATCCCGGAATCCACAACATACACTATTGAGCTAATAGGTGAATCTCTATTTCGGTAGCAGATTCGTATGGTACAGAAAAATTAAAGGTTTTCCTGCAGAATGTTAATAAAGAAACCAATCTCACTAATTCTTTCTTATTTAAGTTTGGCCACAACTCTGGTGCAGGGCCAGAGATAGTTAACCTGGGTAAATAGCTATTCACTGTCGAACGGAGATGAGTAGTTTAAGTTCGAGTTTTCATGGCCAACAGCATTGCTTTATGCCAAACAAAGGAAAGATTACTAAACTGTTACGTGATACATGTCCTCCTATATGACAAGTTAATGCCGCTGTTTGTAAGTGTTGCTGTTAAAAGTCCTTGTACGAAATCTTCAAATTCCGTGAGGCTGAGTTTATGCTTTTTGGTTAAAGTTGTGAAGCTGCCATCTCTCTTTAATCAGGGGGCGAATTTTAAACCAAAACTTAATGCCTCCGTTTCAGTGGCAGACAGTTTTAATTTGAAGATGTTCAAAATAAACTCAAAACGAGTTGAAATACCGGAATTTATCAAATAAATTGTTTAAAATCCCAAAATTTTTATCTGGAGGAGATATCACGTGATCTAAAAACCTGCATATGCGAACACATGAGAGATTTGTGTTTGGAAAAACGATCTAACATACTCGTATTGCGTAAAAACAAAGATTTCACTAATGCCACCCTAATTTAAAAAGAACATAATTCTTTAAGAACAAAAATACTTTGAAAAGTTAATAATGATATTATTGCCAACTATGAACATACGACTATAACATTATGAT
>CAHIKZ030000868.1:1037500-1082500 GCA_903632075.3 Acanthosepion pharaonis
AAAAATAACCACAATGAGTCTTTACAATATGAACTAATAACTATTTACAAGAAACTAAACAAAGTCATGTTAGTAAAAACAAAACCTCCCACAATCACTAAATGTGGCAGAAACATCAGGTAACTAGACGAAATTAATGCGAGACTAGAATAAATTAAAATCTTTCATTCGTCTCAAGGACTCAGTCATGCACTCATTCAGACACAACAACAGATACGAAAAATCACACACGAAACGAAAAACGCCCCGCATCCACCAGAGAACTGACGTCACTGACCAAAGACGGACATTTAGAAACAAGGTATTGTATCGTCTTATGTATATAGACGAATTAATTCGTTGATTGTCAACGTGTTTGCATGGCTGCTGTTCAAATCACAGATGCAAATTTGGTCCAACAGTAAAATCGAAGCCGTCGAAGACCTACCACGCAGAAAACTTCCTCGCGTCTCCTCTAGGTGTGCGGTTCCAGTTTTGGTATAATCAGCTACATGTGAACCCATCCACCATAGAGGAAACCGGTTGACCTCGTCTGAAAAGTATAAAAAGACGAAGACGCCGAGAAGTCGAATTATAACTTCTGTGACTAACTTTATTTGGAACGTGCCATCCATGTTGCATCCCTATATAAAAACTTAGGAAGAAACTCCTTTCTGTTTCTACATGAAATCTGTCAGAATTCTCTGATGGCGCCTTTCCCGGAAGACGTGACTGCAGCAAACTGCAAGCACTGCCTTAGAAATTTCACAGAGTTTTCAATAGTAATTCTGTTGTCAGTTATAATGACGGTATCTACCCATTTGTTCTAAACACCATTCACATCAACAACGGTCGAGGCACCATGAAGCCTGTCACTAAGTTCATCTTCTCCTATTTTTTCTAACCTTATCATCGCTTCACTGTGCTTACATTATAGTTATTTTCTAAGCGTAACTTAGATGTGGCACAAGGCCGAAAGTATGGGGCACCTAGTGAGGATCGAACTCACTTTTCAGTCGTAAGTGATTTAGCGAGACGAGCTTGCTAACCATTACATAACGCCGAGGTGTCTCTGTGCTTACATGATACGCAGATTTCCACACAGATTCACTCACCTTCTTTAAATATACACAAACATATTTGGTTATATATTTACTAACTCTCATCCGTGAGCGAAGTTATATTTTATATCGTCGTATTTGTTGGTTTATTTGATATTAAATTTACACCTCAAGTCTTGTTAAAACACTTGTTTTGCAAAGGATACATACTCGTTACTTACATCCGCTGGAGTTGTTTTTTTTTTTTTTTTTTTTTTTTTTTAGTTTCAACAATCGTATTATTTATCAAATCGAAATGAGTTCTGAATATTGTGGATGTTCATGATATCAGGGGCCGCTGATCCAGAGAACTAGAGTATAAATAATTTAATATTTCATATTACTGATAAGATGTTCTACACATGCAATTGTCTCAAAAATTCGGGATGGCAGCATAATCTTTATTTTGAAATATTGATCGGGATTTGTTACATCAAATATTTGATGCTTGTATGCAGTCCGTAATAATAAGCATTGAAGTCTTAAGCTGTTCTAATTTTCAGATGATGATGATGATGATGATGATATAGTAGTAGTAGTAGTAATAATAATAATAATAAACAACATTTTATGTTTCTTTGTAACACTATAGATATAAGTGTTTTAATAAGCCCGTAAAGAATACTCTTTATTATTACATTTTTATTAGTTGCTTGTTTTCATCTACTACTAGTAGACATAAAAGTTTTATACTGTCTAAACATGTTAGATTAATCATTGCCTTTATTGTTCAAATTTGGTGATGTTTCCTTTGAGATTATTTTGATTGTTTGTTTGCACATAGTAATAGTAGACATAATAGTCTTAAGTGTACCGAATTTTTAAGTTAAATTGCTGTTGTCGTCGTTGTTGTTATTATTATCATTATTATCATCATCAGCTCGCCCCCCCCCCTCCGGTGCTTGTTTGCACCTCGTAATCTAAACAAATAAACGACAAATTTTGTCTCTCCGTCTGTCTGTCTGAAAACGATTTAATTCGTGTCACCTTCGCTTTACGGAAATATATTATACCTTTTTAGAATCAGGATAATCCCGGGATTGAAAGTCTGCCCTTCATCTTGTGCTTGAACACCAAACATTGGTATTTGTGTCCGAATGGGGAGGGAACAGTTAAATAAAGTTTAAATAATTGAAAGAAATAGTAATATTAATTTTCTTTTTTTAATTAGTAAAAAGTTTAAAAGTAACACAAAAACTTTGAATCTTTCGTTTAATTTCAGTTTAAAATATCTCCCAAACTTTATGAATTGAGGAAAACAAATTTATTTCTTTAAAATAAAAGGAACTAGAGTTAAAGTGAGAGGTTACGTGACGTGGGGTTTGTGATTTGAAGGACTCATCTTAATTGAAGTTCCACGGAGTTTGTGATTTAAGAACTCAAATTTCGGCCTGAATTGGAATTTCGGCCCAAATGAATATTTCGATCCAAATCAGTTTCGCCCCAGTTCGACCTTTTGGCCGGAATTGGATTTTTAACCACAATCAGAGTTAAAGAGAGGTTTTGATGTTCCATGGCGTGAATTGAGGAATTCAAAGTTATTTCTTAAAAATTATCATGGCTGTTTTCTAACGGTCCATTTAGTTTGGGGCCGGAGTCCCAATTAGCCCTTCGCTAGAGATTGATTAAAAGTCCGCATGGAGTGTGGCTTTTAAGCTAGTAATATATATATATATATATATATATATATATATATATATATATATATATATATATATATAGGTTCTTAATATGTGGGAATTTCTAAGATTAAGCATGCTCTTTATTATGATTTTTTTTTATTTATTCTTTCACCTTATGCTGGTGTTTGTTTGCAGCAAGTAATCGTAGATATAATAGCCTTAATTGGGCACCTTAGCGTGGTGTAATGGTTAGCAAGCTTGTCTCGCTAAAACAGTTCGATCCTCACTGGGTGCCCCATACTTTCGGCCTCGTGCCACATCTAAGCTACGCTTAGAAAATAACCATCCAGTTTGGGTACCCCAACGTGGTGTAATGGTTATCAAGCTAGATTAATTAATACTGTGTAGTGAGTTCAATCCTCACTGGATGCCCCATACTTTCGGCCTTGTGCCACAGCTATGCTTAGAAAATAACCCCAGGCCTTGTACCACAATTCTGTATGTTACAGAATAAATATTATAATAGATGTTTAATTAGTTATTCTTTTAAGTTGCTTTGTTGCTTGTATGCAACTGGAAATTTGAAACAAAATGGTCTTAAACTATCTGGATTTCTTAGATACGTTATTATCATCATTGTGAATTTTGTTGATTCTTAATGACACTATTAATGTTTAAGAAATTCGGTAACTATTCTATCTAATACTCGTACGAATAAAAACGGCCAAACATATTCAGCCCATCAGAGGTGGGTAATAGCGTGTCTACTCTTGGAGATCATTAGTACTAAGTATTATGCTCGGGCCTCACTGGCTGTCCCCTACAAAAATTAAATAATCCAAAAATGTTGACATATTGTAAACTTAGCCAGCGAAATAAATGTCGGCCAGTGACAATAAAAAATATTACAACTATGTGTCCAAATCTGTTGGTTAGCTAACGTTGCATAGTTGGTAAGGCGCGTTGACTGTAAGAGAGGTATTTAAAGAAAATGATGCAAGCAATGGTTCTTTCATTATGTTCAATATGAGACTTAACCGGTGGAGAATAACAAACCGAGAACTGCGATAAAACCGAAGACAAATAGAAGTAAAAAAACAATTTTAAAAGACTCTTCGTTAACTGCATTTTTTTTTTTTTTAAATCACATACCATGGTAACAAATCTTTCGTATTTAACCTTTGTTCAGAAAATTGCCGCTAATTTAATTACCAGGAGTATTGATTTGTTAAACAAAAAAAAACCAAAAAAAACCAGATACATTTTTTTCTGTTTGTTTTAGGTGGTTAGAAAATATCTGTCTATATTTCTGAGATGAGGTATTATGTACACTATTTACATTATTCGGACTATTGTCTTCATCTTTGTTGCCATATTTATCACAACATTTCGGCCGCTGTATGTTTCGACCGTTGTACGCTCCGGCCTTCTTCAGGTGGTTGGAATGTCGAACTGAACCCTTGCTCGCAAACTGTTCTAGTTCCACTTGCCATGTCTAATGGATATCAGTTATCTCCCGTTAATTCCTCTCTCCAAGTTCTCCACCGCCTTAATAAGGAACTCATACTCTTTGGGTCATGTCACTGGATCTAACTATCCACTGTGCCATGTGTCCTTGAGGACATTTGTGTATGAATATCTGGGTATCATAAATCAAATGTCTTCAAAATCATTTTTTTACCAATGCTCATATTGCAATTTTTTGCTGTTATCACTTAATGTTTTACCAGAGCTCATATTGCAATTTTCTTGTTATTATTGTTTTTCACTGGCACTCCTTATTACTGGTTCCCATATTGTATTAATTTCTATGCTTGGTCAGCTCAGGGGATTTTTGTGGCCTAGCATATGTGCTGATTCCTTAAGTTGACGAATTTTTCAATGGTGTTCTTTGTCAATGATCTCAACCTGATCCCACAGAGGGCAGTGATCTCCATCTTCTCTCCATATGTGGTAAGCCACACCTGATCTTTCCATTTCTCCTTGTGTTACAGCTTTCTGGTGTTCTTGAAGCCTTACCGTAAAGGGGGGGCGGCCTGTCTCCCCTTTATATTTATTTCCGCAGCTGCACGGAATAGCGTACACACAGTCTTTAGTGCTGTTCTCCTCTATGGGGGGTGCTTACTCGGGAGAGATATCTGCGAAGTGCTGACATCTTTTGAAGGTTTTCCTGATGTTATATGGACCGCAGATCCTTTGTATTTTCTCTGATAACCCCTTCACATAAGGCAGACAGACTTAGGCAGGTTAGAAATTGATCAGATTTTGATGGTGTGATATTCTTTTAATTGCACGGATATTGATGGTCAGTCATTTTTTAGATGGGGTGATATTAATGATAAAGTAATTCTTTAGACAGTCAGTCTGTTTGAGATAGGATTACTTAGCCTATAAAAACTGTGTTAAATTTAAATATCTCGGAAGAGTTTTAACAAGGGACGGGAAAATGTGACACCGAAATTTAACGGTGCATTGCAATAGTGAAAACTAACGTGGAAGTTGTTTCTTTTTTAAGTGTATGTTCTATTTTCCAGATAATACGAATAAACATGTTTCTTTTTTTCAAATATTACTTATTAGAAATTGTAGATAGACTTTCATTCATTTAATCAGTTATGGGATTCATGATCTCCTGAAAGATTTTTGATTCATTGATTAGTTGTTTTTTTTTACAGATTATCAACCTTTGCAGATTATATAAAGACAGAAAGTATTTTCAGATTGTAAGAATTTGTTTGGAGATTATAATGATTTTTGTGATACAAGTTTTAATATTTAACCCATAGATGGAGGGAGAAGACGTGGGTTCATAACTTCCGAAGGTTATGTGAGCGTAAGTGAATATAAGAATATCACACCATCAAAGTCTGATCACTTTCTAACCTACCTAAGTCTGTCTACCTTATGTGAAGGGGTTATCAGAGAAAATACAAAGGATCCGTGGTCCATATAACAAACCCAACGTGAATTTGAACTCGACTCCGCGTTTAACAATTCTGAGCCATCATCTATTACACCTCTAGCACATCCACGCTTACAACACCTGGCTTTCCAATGCGGCCACCTGTCTAGGCTCGCAAAAAATATTTTCAGTGTAGTCATCTGACGTTTCGTTGTTAGTACAAAACGGAAACGGTTTTATACTTGAAAGCTGGTTCTTATCTGGAAAGTCTTATATGAATGACCTTCAAAATGAGAAAAACATCTTTTTTTTATTCTGACTTAAACGGTAATAACTTTTATATATTTGAAAAATAAAACTACTGAAAAGGTTTTACAAAGAAAAATATATGGAATCCGAATAAGTTTTTTTAAAACAGTCTGATTTATAGTCAAGATTTTAGAAGGTGGTTTGCGCATTGATAAAATCTTTCAGATCTACTAGCAAGTCATTAAAACCTGTTTTAATATACTGCGGAAGAAAAAAAAATCCAGTCGACATTTACTAAATTCGACGGTAAATCTAATATTCAGCACAATTAGTGATTATAATTTTTTTTCTTTCAGTTTTTCTAACTCGAATATGATCTCAAATAGAGTGAACAAAAAAAAAAAATCAAAAGAAAATACTTCAGACCAAAGTTTTCCTAACTGGCGCGACAAGTCTTGTAATTAATTAGCTGTTCTTTCTTTAATTATTAACCCAATTTTTCACTGAATATTTTTTGTATGGATTTTGAATTATATATTTATCTTGGCTAGCAAAACTTAAGCAATTTGTTGAAAACTATAATATTTTTAAAATGTCATTCGTCAAAGTAAAAGTTTGGAGAAAAAAAATACCGTTCCCGAGGGAAAGAGTGATATTTTGATTTGTGTTTTTTTTTTAACGGCTTATCGACCTTTCGCAGGTTGTTTAAAGACTGAAACTATTTTAGATTGTAGAATTTCTTGGAGATAATAATGATTTACTAATACAAGTCCTACTGATTAAATTGCAAGGAGAAGGGTGGATTCATAGCAAGGTTTTTTTTTGTGGGTAATTGAATATAAGGATCCTATCTAGAATTCGAACTCGACTTTACGAGTTGTAACCTATTACACCACTCGCACAGGCAAGTTTAAACCCCCAAGCAGTCACCCATCTAGGTACTGACCAGAATCGACATTACTTAACTTCGCTGGTCGCGCGTGCACCGGTGTTTGAATGTAATATAGCCGTAAGGGTCTTAGAGGGGGGACAAAATGCATTTTTTCTTCATAAAAACACACTTTTGCATAGCAGAACATTTTCAGAATTATTTTATTGCCTCGTGTGGAATAAAATGTCTCTAAAATATTATTTGGATATGTTTCCTTGATTTTTGCACATGATTTTCCAATGAACTGTTTCTTTTAAATGTTTATATTTGCTTCCGATGAGGGAGTGGTTTGCGAATTGCCTGATTGATTTCTTTGTTATCTGATAAATCATCAGTCATGATCTGTGTAGAAAACTCATCTTCTCTAACAGAAGATAAATAACAGTTCCATTGATCACATTCAGAAAAAAAAATGTTTGATAAGCTCTTCATTAATATTAATCCAATGTGCCTATTTGATGTACAGCGTGGTCCGAAAGTCTTGTTACCCCCTACCAGTAATGATAACAAATAGGACAAGTAATACAGAACTACAAAGCACAGGTACTGGATTCAATTTCATTGACGCTGTTACACATCGAGGAGGTCTGGAGAAATACCATCATTTTTATGGCACAAAATGATGCGGTGCAATGTCCTGTATGATATTTTACGAAGTTGTGCTTTTGTTGCTTGTTGCAAAGGATCTCCGAACGGCGTTCTTCAACTTGATGACTATTCCGGTATCATTCATGTGAAACTCTTTTCTTGATAATACCCCATAGAGCGTTGGAATAGAAAATTATAGTGACAAGTCTTTCGAACCACCCTGTAGATATCAAATGATCTTCTTCGACTAAATCATTTTTATATGCATTTTGAATTATATATTTAGCATGTCTATAGCAAAACTCAAGGAATTTGTTGAAAACTACAGTGTAACCCGGATATAAGAGAGTTGTCGGGACCGGAGAAGAAGTTTCTTACATCCGGGTTTCTTTTACATCCGGGTTTGGTCTATTTTCTTTAGGTAAGTATGGGCTCTAATTTGGGACCAGAGAAAATCTCTCTTATATCCGGGTTTCTCTTATATCCGGGTTTCTCTTATATCCGGGTTACACTGTATAATATTTTTAAAATCTCATTCGTCAAAGTAAAAGTTTGGAAAAAATACCGTTTCCGAGGGAAAGAGTGATATTTTGGTTTGTGTTTTTTTTTACGGCTTATCAACCTTTCGCAGGTTGTTTAAAGCCTGAAAATATTTTAGTTTGTAGAATTTCAGCGAGATAGTAATGATTTACTAAAACAAGTCCTACTGATTTAAACTATTAGTAGTAATACAGCAATACAAAGTACATGTACTAGATTCGAGGGAAACAAATGAGAAGAAGAGAAAGACAAATGCTGTTAGCTGTTCCTTCTTGGGTTTGATTTTTTTTAACCAATTTTAAAATAGATCAGTCTGATTTATAGACAAGATTTTACAAGGTGGTTCGCGCATTGATAAAATATTTCAAATCTATTAGCAAGTGATTAAAACCTGTTTTAATATACTGCAGGAGAAAAAAAAATCCAGTCGTCATTTACTAGTAATGAGAATAGAAGAGCAAGTAATACTGAAATACAGTGTAACCCGGATATAAGAGACCCGGATATAAGAGAGATTTTCTCTGGTCCCAAATTAGAACCTGTGTTAATGTATATAAAATAGACCAAACCCGGATATAAGACAGATTTTCTCTGGTCCCAAATTAGAGCCTGTGTTAATTTATATAAAATAGACCAAACCCGGAAATAAGAGAAACCCGGATATAAGAGACTTCTTCTCCGGTCCCGACGGGAAACTCTCTTATATCCGGGTTACACTATACAAATCACATCAACTGGATTCATTTTATTTAATTTCATTGACACTGTCTCACATCACGGAGGTCTGTATGAATTCCATCATTTTTATCAACATTTCACAGGTTGTTTGAAGCCTGAAAATATTTTAAATTGTACAAATCTTTTGTAGATAATAGTGATTTACTAATACAAGTCCTACTAATACAAAGCACATGTGTTGGTCCAAAAGTCTTGTTACCCGACTAAAAAAAAAACTGATTATATTGTGAACGGTATGTGGCTGGAAAAAAGTGTGACGTCATTTCCATCATAGATAGTATATTGATTTTCCCAAGCATAGCTTAGATCTGGCACAAGGCCTAAAGTATGGGGCACCCAGTGAGAATCGAACTCACTACTCAGCTGTAATTGTTCTAGCGAGACAAACTTGCTAACCATTACACCACCTCGAGGTACTCCCTCTATCACAGAAAATATAGTGAAAATTCGTAGACGAGTCACAAATCTTAGCGTTAGAGGGTCATTAGAAATGTATACAAAGTAAGCCTTCTCGCTAGATCAAAGATAAATGGGTAACGAGTTCGATCCTCAAACAGCGCTTCATAGTTTTGTCATATGTATGCTACGATTATTTAATCGCTATGTGGATTAAGCTTTGAAATAAATTTCCTTGTTTCAACAATTCGCAACTTTAAAGCAAAGCCCGGTCATGCTTTCAATAGAAGGCAAATCATCTTCATCCCTTTATATTCCACTGGTAAGAAAGAAAGTTCCTTTCGGGGAGCTTTTTACCGAAGAGCTGCTGCTCTGTGGAACAGAATCCTGAGCAGATGCTTCCCCGACCATTACAATGAAAAGATTACCAAAATGTACAATTGTTACGTCTAAAAGAAACAACCCCATTCAATAACACTCCATAGTGAGAGGCTCTTATGCGTTGTATTGCGTAAACAATAGCGTAAAAATGTCTGTAAAATAGGAAAATATATCCTAATATCTAATAATAATATTAAAAATATAGTGGAAGCGTAGAAGGTTTTTAGATAAGTACATCAAATAAGCGTTCGAGTAAAGGTCTTTAACAACGAAAAAAATACTTACGAAAGGTAATATTTTGAGATCCGTTTCTTATATTAATTTGATTTTTCAATTGATGTTAAATATGCTGACATTATTACAATAATTTCACAAATATTTGTCAAATTGAAACCTAAAAAGAACTTGAATATCCTTGCAAACAGTGGGGACTGGGAGCAAATTCAACCAAATTCAAACTAATGACTAATAATAATAATCCCGATAGACGGTGCATACATTGACAATTTCGTCTTTTAAGGATCTATCGTCCCAGCTACATCTGATGATATAAAGCAATGAATAGCACTTGCTATAACTTCTTTTGGAGGATAGACTGGAAAGATCGATCTCATTCTACTGCAAGACTAAACTCTGCGATGTACTGGTAATCCCAATAGTAATTTATACCTCTAAGAAAGCGACAAACGCTCCCTGACTTCATAAATAATTGTTTCAGAGAAGCGGTTGGAAAAAAATATCAAAGACAGAAAAAAAAATGACTGACTGAAGGCAAAATGCTAAATGTGAATACCTGTATATTTACCTTGATTAGAAGAAGTATGCTAAATTGGTTTGACCATGTAACCAGAAGAGAACAACAATGTTTTTTTTTTTATAAGTCCGACAAAAACAATTTCCTTTGCAACAGACTATGTGAAAGATAATGTAAAAGAAAGGAGGATCAGATCAGAGAGGACACTTCAATGCCACTTCTAATATATGACTGTATTACTTTAAACAGAAAGAAATGGCAGATTTCTGTGGACAAGAAATACACAAGGATACCGTTTGGATTATGCGACTAGGGCAGATAGGATTTTGTAAATGTATTTTTCGTTGTAGCAAAGTGTGAGTTTAAAGAACTTTTAATTTCCTAGCGAGCGGTTGAAAGTCTAACCACTCAGCAGACATTGATTTGCCGCCAGTGGAATGTTCAACCGCTCAGTAGACATTTCCTAACCGACAGCTTAATGGCTACCCACTTAATGGACATTTCCTAGCCGCCAGTTGAATGTCTAACCACTCAGTAGATATTCCCTAACCGCTTGTTGAATGTCTAATCACTCAGTAGAATTTTCTTAGCCGCCAGTTGAATGGCTATCGACTCAGCAGACATTGATTTGCTGCCAGTTGAATGTTGAACCACTCAATAGATAGGTTTTACCCGCCAGTTGAATGTCTAATCACTCAGTAGAATTTTTCTAGCCCCCAGTTGAATGTTTAACCACTCAGTAGACATTTCCTACCCGCCAGTTTAATATCTAACCACTTAGTATACATTTGCTAATTGAACGTTTAATCACTCATTGGACATACTGTATCCGCCATTTTAATGTCTAACCACTCGATAGACATTTATTTGCCGCCAGTTCAATGTCTCAACACTCAGTAGATTTTCCTAAACGCCAGCTGAATGTCCGACTACTCATTAGACATTTACCATGCATAGTACATTTAAATAATATAAAATATGACAAAAATTATCTCAAGGAATTTTCCATTTCTTTTAACTTCTAAGAGATGACAAAGAAGATAAAAGTTTGGCAGAATCTTTAAAATGAAAATTTTAAATCAGTTCTTCGTGTTCTTTCCGTAAACTGGTTTTCTTTAAGAGAATAAAAAGATTTTTAAGTAAACAAAGAAAAAAAGAATTTTTTCAGTGGGATAAATTTAATAACGAGAAAAATTGCGGCTTATAAGCAAAATGACGTTAGCAAATATTTAAGCGCATGCCCAACAAATTGATATTAGCCATGTCGGAATTCAGCGTATCATCATGAGCAAAAAGAATAAACGGATTAAAAGGTAGCTAACTTCCGAGTGAAATCAAATCAGTAACGATGCAGATCTCAAAGATATAGAAAATGCATGAATAAACGCGTGCAGCTTGGTGAGATGAGAAAAAAAAAGTGAAGCTTATAACAGAAAAAAGTGTCCGCAAGGGAGATAATTTAGTTAACAATCTGGAGAATCTATTTGTTAGCCTTCTTCTGACTGTAACTGAATTAACATGAATGGATTACATTAAATACTGCCCTTTACTTCGCACACACAGCATTTTATACCTGCTTACAGAAAACAACATTAAAATCCATATATGACTGTTTCTGACCAAGTTTAATTCTCTATGTATATCGTGTGTTTTTTAATATCAATAAGCACTAAACAAAAAACACTGTCCTTTTGTCGCTATTTCCAGAAAAGAAAACGAAAAATAGGGTCTATTAAACAATCAGTTATATTAAGAGGGTAGATCAAAAATTATCTTTATGTTTTTCACAGGCTTTTGCTCATGCGTGCTTATCGGTGGTAATATTGTGGTCACATGATCGAAGTTTGAGCATGCTCGCGCCAGTTTCCTTGTTGCTGTAAACATAGCCAGTCTGCAGGAAGGAGGAAAAAAGAGTAGTGATCCGAAACTGCTGAGAACATGCTACTTCATCGATGATAACCCGCCGTTTCGCAATGACCATTTCCCGAGCTTGCTGCATCTTCTCGTCAGTGGTAGAGGCTGGTGGACATGGCTGCTCCTTCTTTCTCGTGTCACGCTTGTCCGGACACTTTTGAACTTCTCGATCCACTCAGCCACACTTCTACACGCTAGTGCACTGTCGCAGTGCTGTGTTAAAAGTCTCCAATAAGTTTTAGCCTCCCCCCCACCGATACCCCACCCGACCAGAAAAATCAGATCACTGATCTTTAGTAAGAAGAAAAGAAAAATACTGAACTGTTACGTGACATCTGTCCCACTTCACGGCAGCGAATGTTGGACGATTTCCTCATATATGAAGAAAAGACTCGAGGCGACAGAAATGAGGTTCTCCAGAAGGATGCTGAGGATATCATGGACCAAGCCTGTGAGCAACGATGAGGTCTTAGAGAGTTTGCAAACAAGGAGGGGGATTATACTTAACATCAAGAAGAGGCAGCTGAAGTTTCTGGGACGTATAACGAGAAAGGATGGCCTGGAGAATCTGATACTCACGGGTCGAATAGAGGGAATGAGAGACATGGGGAAACAATGCTTGAGATACCTGGCAGGCTTAAGCAAGTGGATGACAGCGAGAGGAAGCAGAATAACGGGACTTGTTGAGAGCTTCAAGGGACAGAGTGAGGTGGAGAGCCCCGATCGCCTACGTCCTGAAAGGACACGGCACGTCAAAAGAAAGAAAATATCTTTGGTGCACACAGCTAGCGAAGCGGCCATGTTTACATTGTAACAGCAGCAAGAAAACTATCGAGATCAAGCTCAAACTTTGATCACGTGATCATAACAGTACCAAATATAAGCGCGCATGAGCAGAACGCAGTGTGACAAACCTGAAGACATGTTAAAGCCAAAGTACGGATAATTGTAGGAATTTATTCCACCGAGTGATTAGAACAGTGATGCCTTTTTATAATATTTACTTTTCAACCTATGTGACCAGGGACTGAATCTCACCATGGTCAATTTGTTAAAGAGATGGTTTTCTGATAATATCAGCCTGGAGATATGATTTCAGTTTATAAAATAATTGGTAAGTGTCTGAAAACCATACTAAGAATTGTGACTGAAATTAGGTAGAGAAAACTGTTAGGAAATACTAAATGGTTGAGCTGGCCGGCAATCAGAAGTCATCATGACCGAAGGTTTGAACGCGCTGGCATAGTTGTAGTACTGGTCACGCCAGATTCTGCCTTATCTCCCAGAAACTGTGATATTTACAGCATAGTTACAATCTAAATGCTCTGTAGTTATTGAAAAACACGTAGATGAGCTTGAGCAGGCATGTGCAAAGGGATTAGTCAACCATCCTAGTAGACAAACAGTTACTATGTAGTAGTATGCATGCCGGGTATTTCGGAATGTTAAACTTTTTTATCTTTTTTATATATATGGTATCGAATGTAGATTAAAAATATCGACGCGTGTGGCAAATTGTCATCGATATTTCAAACAATATAAACTAAATATAAAATACTACTCATTTGGGTTCACTGATAAAAGTCACCTCGAATTGAATGAGGACTGAATTCGCTAGGCTTGTGCACTCTGAACTGAAATGTTCCTAGTTGAGGAGGATTCATACAAGTGTTTCTTTGAATTTAAATGTCATGACGCTGATTCTAAACTAAGCTTGTAAATAGACAGGAAATCCGGATCTTTTCGGGAGCAATCGTAATTCAAAGACGACACTAGATTATTTTTCAATGTTTTGTATATATTAAGTTGATGCATAAATAATGTCTGTTTTTGCTTATAAACTTTATTTAAAAAAATAAAAAATAAAAAATAAAGTTCACCTAAATCTTATTCAGTTATATAGTAAGTATAGTAAGTAACGAATTCCTCAAAAGCTCCTTTCACTTTCTGATTCTGGATACAGGCTGAGTATGGTTTATCCAAATATCCGGAAACCTCCAAAATCCGAAAGTTTTTCAGGTGACGCAAATGAAAAATTTCAGAAAGTACCATGGCTATCTATATCATAACTATTACATTGATATGCCAACTTTTTCAGTTTTCATTACATTTAACTGTAATAAATTTGTTTTTATAGAAATACTTTAACTGTAGGTATTGTAACATTTTAATTAAAAAAAACATGGCATCGTTGGTAGGGACTGACCGCTTACCAAATTTTCTTTCTCAAACTCAGTGAATATCATTGATTATTTATTCTCTCTCTCTCTCTCTCTTCAGTTTCTTACACCTGATATAGTAGTAGTGTTTGGTGTTTCATTTGTATATATATATATATATATATATTTTGTAAGTAGGGATCATGTTTTTTTATGTACACGCACAGAAAGTACAGGACATTATTCTTACGTTAAAAATCCGTGTGAGCATTACATGACAAACGGCATTACTTGTACGTGTATCTGCACAAAATTTATTAAATTTTATATACATTCAGGATATATATATATATATATATATATATATATATATATATATATATATAGCTACATACAAGGTGTATATACAGGGTGCGATCGATGGATTGTTGTGAAAATTACGAAAAAAAATTCTTAAAATCTCATTTTAACGGATATATTTACTAAAATTACACAAAAATATCTTGCAATATTAAAGAGTAAATTTATTCAATAAAATCGCAGTTGGCTTCAACCACTTCCTGTAGACGACTTCGGAATCTCCTGCATCTCTGCTGGGTGGTCTCCTTTAAGTTGGTGAATGCTGCCATAATCCTTGCCTTCAGTTCATTTTTGGAGTTACAAGGATTTATTTGACTCCCGCTCAACTGCGGCCCACACATAATAATCATGTGGGTTGCAGTCTAAATGTTCAGATGTAGGGGGTGATGTGATCACAGATAATTTTCTGACAGCCATAACTGGTTTGTCCTTGTATGACATGGTGCAGAGTCATGTTGCCAGGCATAGGTTCTTCCAGCAGCCACCCTCTTGACCTAGGGTAACACTACTTCCTTAAGGTACTTGGTGTATGTCTCAGTGTTGAGTCTGAGAACCTGTGGAAAGATGAATGGAGGAACAACTTCGCCTCCACTAGTAATCGCTCCAACTCTTTCCGAATACTCTGCACTGTCCTCAGACGCACACCTAAACTCTCTGTTCGTCTTATGACACCGGTGCGAATGCTAAGCGGTACAGCATGCCGTTTCCAAATTGCTGCTGCTGTGTATTGCGTCACGGTGCTCTTTTTCTCACAGACGGTGCCCAACTAACCCTACTATGCTTTGCAGTCAATGAAAAAAAAAAAAAAAAATAACGCGCATGCGCGAAATTAGAAATATAATGTGATGACAATTTACCCATCGCACCCTGTGTTGGGAAATCTAACGGGATATCGTATGTATGTTTGAGTTCAATTCTCAAGCTGCCCCATTTTATAGATGCTATATACAAATTAAATAGCCTGTATTCAAAAATCCGAAAAAATCTGAAGGCCGAAGAACTTCCGGTTTCAAGAATTTCGGTTACAGCATTCTCAACCTCTATAATTGTCCATTTTGTTTCCATCATGCTTAAGGCTTTTCCGCTGATTACGCGCTCCGTATTCAACGCCGATAACAATGAAATAAATGTTTTTGAAGCAAGGAGCAATGAAAAACAAATTCACCATTGTTATATACTGCAGAGAAAAGCGAGCCCGTTTAGACAACGCTTAGAAGGCGAATGGCAAAATATACGACTGATCTCAGAATGGACACCTAAACACCCCACTCCAAACATACACATGACCAAAGACATAGACACGTGGGTAAACAAACACTCTTGGTTCAGTCAAGAAGATTCATATTTGATCATTTGATAACATTTTCAAAAGTTAGTTGAGATGAAAACTATTTATCTGAACATAATCGTAATATGAAATGCAGGCGATGTATTGGTTGTCAAGATTGTCTCGTTAGAACAATTACGACGGAAGAGGGAGTTCGATCCTCACTGGCTGCCCCCTGTTTTCGGCCTTGTGCTGCATCTAAGCTGCGTTTGGAAAATCACTTTAATTTTTGAGTGAGCGTGATTTCTTTCTATCTATCTCAGTCTGTTCATTATCTGTCAATCGCTCTCATAAATATATGTGCTCACGTTCGCATATATACACAGACAATCATCATGCACATATAAGTCTAATATCCATTGCATTATTTTTATTGGAGTGATTTGTATTTTATGGTTTATCAGCCCTTTGTAATCTTTCAGTCTATACGCATATATATATATATATATATATATATAACTAGATACCCAGCTGGATAGTTAAGTAATTAAGTAGCTAACTAAATTTTTCTCGCTCTCTCTTACTCTCTCGTGAACTATCTATATAGATAGCTATCTTTATGTGGCTCTATCTATTTATCAATCTGAGCATATATATATCAATATTTGTCAGTTTATTCATATCAATATATCCGTGTTTGCCAATTTATATATATATATAATGGACTCTCCAGTCGGTTCCGACGTATGAGGATCTGACAGCTTATTGATTCAGCTATGAAAGTTTGTGCGATAATCTTAATTGGCATTTAAGACCCGCTAGTGATTTACAAAGAAGGCCACATATGGAGCAAGTGTGAGGATTGTGAGATGAGATCACTGTTAGATTGGCTCACCTTTTAGATCTTGCTCTCGCTTCTTGAAGATGATTCAGACAATCAGAATGAAAATTGCCGAGTCCACTAAAACACGTTGATCTCCATTCTACCCGCTCCAAAGTTAAGCGCTCAAGGATGTTATGTGGTATATTGACAACTGACAAGTTGCTTTTCAGCTTGTCTTTGTATCTTAGCCATTGACGTCGTACATTCCTGTAGCCCTGATCTAACTGGCTGTACATTAGGATCTTGGATATCCAGTCATCAGACATTCTCAAGACATGACCAGTCCAGCGTAACTGAGACTATGATAAAAGTCTCGATTCCTCGAATATTACACCTGTTAAACAGGCCTACGTAAGATGTCCTATCTTGAAGTTTAACTCCACAGATTGCACGCAGACAGCTTTTATGGAAAACACACACACACACACACACACACACACACACACACACACACACACACACACATATATATATATATATATATATATATATATATATATCTGTTATACTGGAACTTACCTATTCTATTGTTAATGGACTCTACCACATATAATAAGCAGTCGCCAGGGAGTTCAGTGAGTTGGTCAGTCAGTCGATGTCGGCCATTAAAGTATCAACCACCACAACTAGATTGCTGCGTCATTAACTATTATTTCAAGTTCCTAACGTTTTGTACGTCGACCCTCTTTTAGGACTGACTTAGTGAAATACGAGCCTCCACTGTGCAACTACTCTATAACAACTTTGGCGACCGAGGATTCGAAACTCATACGGAGGAAGAAGAAAAAAAAACATTTCGTACGCCATATAACCATTTTGGCGACCAGGATTCGTTTCTCATACGTAAAAAAAAAAATTCGTTCACTCTACAACACTTGACGACTACGATTCGAAACTCATACGGAGAAAATGAAAAAAAAAAAATCTCCCGCGATAACAAACTTGGCGTACGAGGGATTCGGATTCAAACAGTGAAAGAAAAAAAAAATCGCTCGCCACATTATTTGGTGACGAAATTTGTATTCATACGGAGGAAAAAAAAAAAAAACTTGCTCGTCAAATTTTCGGCGACAACATCTCGGATTCACATTAAAAAAAAAAAAAACTTGGCAAAGTTTTCGAAAGACAAGAGTAAAAAAAAAAATGGCAAAGTTTTTCGAAAGACAAGACGTCAACTTAGTGACGAAAAAAAATCAGTCGTATTCGCAACTGAAAAAAGAATTTTTTTTTTCTCGATAAGACAGTTTGCTCAAATAGGTAACGAATTGCAAATTCGTTTTGGACCCCACTCTACAATATTTAAGCATTGTGTAAACTTTATGCGAAGATGGAAGAATGCAAAAATATATTCCAGGAATTTTTTAAGTTCCAGGCGGAACAACAGAAGACAATATTAAAGCAACAGAAAACATTCCAGATGCAACTACAGGAGAAAACTTTTAATAGACAGATGCAGTTTCAACGAGAAATGGAACAAATGCTTAAGGAGTTTCAAAACAAAATTCTGGAAATAACTGAGAAGAGGAAAGAGAAAAATCTACAAAATGATTCTTTCCCAGAGAATACAATATGGAATTCAATTGAAATATTCACGTACAGTCCAGATGAAGAGATAACTTTTGAAGAGAATTATAAAAAATATACGGACGTGTATGACGAGGACTGCCACACGTGGTCTGGAGGAAAGAAGGTTAGACTTCTTTTAAGCAAAGTTAGGAACTGCTGAGCATAACAAATTGGTAAACTACATTTTACCGAAAAAAACTAGCGAGTTGACAGTTACCGAGGCGGTAAATATATTACGTGAATTATTTAGTAAAAAGACATCTTTGTTTCACAAGAGGTGGAAATGTTTGAATCTGATGAAAGATGAAGAACAAGACTATATAACGTACGCAGCCAAATGTGAATAAGCATTGTGAAGAATTCAAGCTAGCAGAGTTAAGCGCTGACAACTTTAAGTGCTTAGTGTTTGTTCAAGGGCTGGTATCGGAAAGAGACGCAGAATTGAGGAAATTGGTACTTTCAAAACTGGAAAACGAACCAAGATTTACGATACAAAGTTTGGCAGAAGACTGCACAAGATATGTTAGCGTAAAGAAAGACTCGAAAAAGATAGAACAGTCTGGCGTTTCGCATGTAAGGAAAATACGCTACAAAAAAGAAAGTCAGTCTACCAAAAACATTTCTAAAATTGCGGATTATCAAACAAAAAGTGAAATACCAGAGAAAAATAAACAAAAACTCCCGAAGCCATGTTTTGCTTGCGGTGAACTTCACTGTTACAGATATTGCAATTTTAGGAATAAAAAAGGTTTCAACTGTGAAAGAGTGGGTCATAAAAGCACGCAATGCAGGTAAAAAAATAAAGACAATAAAATAAGAAAATTAAATTCCGACGAGGTGAACGATGGAATAACCAGAAAATTTGACCTATCTATCATAAATTTGCATACGTGGAAGAAGTTGGGGAAAACGACTTTAATGAAAACAAATAAAATCTTGAGGTCAGTGACGGGAGAAAAATACAATTTATTGGAGAATTTATTACAAACGTCACGTTAAATAAAAAAACGCGAAAAGCTAAACTATTTGTCATAGAAAATACCACGAACTTACTTGGTACGGATTGTATAACAGAATTCCAATTATGGGATCTACCGATAAATTCTTTCTGTTACAAGGTAAATTTTTTAAACTACGAAGCCCAAAAATTAGTAAAGAAACTTAAGGGAACATTTCCTACTGCTTTTTCTCCAGGTTTGGGAACGTGTACGAAGATGGAGGCAAAATTCCACCTAAAAGAAAACGCCCAGGCGGTATTCAAAAAGAAAAGGAATATGCTGTTTGCTTCAATTGAACAGATAGATAAAGAATTGGACAGATTAGAGAAAACCGGTGTATTTAAAAAGGTTGAATGGGTAACACCGACGATGTAAAAAACAAGGTCCAGAAAGTAAAGATGAAATCGACACCGAGAAAAACTGGGAATCGAGTTACACGCAGCCAAGGACATGAAGTATTATTAAATGATTTAAGTCAACAAGAAGAACCTACACAAACTGTGAGTCCATTCTTAAGCAGCTCAAAGCGAAAGGTTGTTTCTGGTAACGCTATGGAGGTATAAAAAAATAATAGAAAAGCGGATTGGCTATATGATGCACTTGGTGAAAGGGGAAAAACTCACGTGCAGTAACCAGATCAGACGACGTTTTTCAGTCCCACGAGAGAAAAAAAAAAAAAAAACGCCGATGGAGGTGATTTTCAATACGTTTGATCTAACAACGCCTGCAATAATTTTACCTGAGGTACGTTGATCCAGAAAAAAAAAGGCATCTGATCATATGAATTTAGATCAAGAAAAAAAATTTTTTTTTTTGTTTTTTCTTCATATTTTGTTGTAAAAAATGAAAAATAAATAAAGAAAATTTTTTTACGCCTACGGAGTAGTTTTAGGTGGGGATGTTATACTGGAACATACCTATTCTATTGTTAATAGACTCTCCCACATATAATAAGTAGTAGTAGTAGCAGTCGCCAGGGAGCTCAGTTAGCTGGTCAGTCAGTCGATGTCGGACATTAAAGTATCAACCACCACAACTAGATTGATGTGTCATTAACTATTATTTCAAGTTCCTAACGTTTTGTACGTCGAACCTTTTTAGGACCGACTTAGTGAAATACAAGCCTCCACTGTGAAACTACTCTATAACAATATCAAACTTTCTCTGTCTATTCCTTTTATCTATCTATCTCAATCTGTTCATTATCTAATTGTCTGTTTATCCGTCTGTCTCTCTCATAAATATATCTGTTCACGTTCACATCTATACACAGAGAAATTGATCATGTATATATACGTTCTTATCCATTGCATTTTTTTATTTGAGTGATTTGTATTTTACGGTTTATCAACCCTTTGTGATTTAATTTCTACCAAAATTGTTTTGTTGGATTGTAAGAATAATGCTTTCTTCTTTTTTTTTTTTTTAGCGAGTAAATATGGCATGAACATTTACTTGGAGGAAATGGCAATGATTTAACCAAATACAATTCCTACTATTTAACCCGGATCATGGAGGAAATGAGGGATTAATCCCTTTCCTAAGTAAGTGAATATAACAAACATGACAGGAAATTGAAATCGTTTCTGCGAGCCGCTATCCATTACAACTCTTGCACAACCACACGTCCGCTGCAGGCGCACACGTAATGCATAAACACATATTTAGGGGGATGCAAAAGTAGGTATACAGTAATGAAAAATCTATTGCATTGATTATGCCAATAATAAACATCGATCTCTCAAATATACAAACTGTTTGCCTCCGTCATTCACACAGTTTTTTTTTTCGCAAAGAATTTCTTACATTATTCGGAATATTGTCCTCATTTTTGTTGCCATATTTATCACAACGTTTCAGCCGTTGTACGCTCCGGCTTTCTTCAGGTGTTTGGAATGTCGAACTGAACCCTTTATTTCGCTCGCTGGGGTAGACTGTTCTAGCATAGAAATGGATACAATATGTGAACCAGCAATAAGGAATGCCAAAGAAAAGCAATAATAACAGCGAAAATTGCAATATGAGCTTCGGTAAAAATCATTAAATGATAACAGCAAAACTTGCAATATGAGCACTGGTACAAAAATGAGCACTGTTACAAAAATGATTGCTGAAGAGATTGATACGTTCCAGAAATTCATACGCAGATGTCCTTAAGGACACATGGCACAGTGAATAAGTGGCAGTTGTGAGTTCAATACCTGGTTACGGCAGTGGAGAAATGAATTAACAGGAGATAACTGATAATTGACATTCATTTGACATGGCACGTGAAACAGTCAACCCCAGCGAGCGAAATAAATGGTTCAGTTCGACATTCCAACCACCAAAGAAGGCCTGAGCATACAACGGCCGAAACGTTGTGGCAACAAAGATGAGGTAAATAGTCCGAATAATTTAAGTAGTGTACATGATACCTCATCTCAGAAATATAGACAGATTATTAAAAATAAAAAAAATATTAATAAATGTAATAAAAACATTAAAAGTTTTCAATGAATAAAATGTATTCTAGTATTAAATGAATCTTAGAACCACAATTGTATTACTGGTAATACTATTATAATACTTACTGTATTCCTACTTATGGACCCTCAGCATATAAACGTCTGTATGAGAATTATGAATAAGCCTATTTCAGTCCATATGGCATTGATCTACAAGCGGAGCTATATAATGATAGAAATAAAAACAACACTTATTTCCTTGCCAAAATTCACTTGTCGTGTACATGTGCATCAACATTTTCCACCATATCGTGTCGCTTGATCGAATTAACATGCCCGACCTGTCACAGTAGATATCACTTCCGGTGGTCTAAATCGATATTCTAGCGTTGATCACAGCTGACCTATTTCGCCTTATGAAAAAGGCGGGAATTATAGGTGAAGGTTCGGCTCGGATATTCAAGCCCGGTTATTGCGGAAAGGAAGAAAGGTTGATAAACCGTGTATATTCATGCATAAGTCGATGTTTATAAAACGAAATTTTAAAGTAGTTACTCTTAGAGTTGATCTTTTTTTTTCTTTTTCTTCTTCCTAATATGTGCTAACCCCTTTCTGGACGTGTGTGATCATGCCTCTCTACAGCTTCCTATTTTTTGCTGCTCTAATGGATAGTCTACCATCCAGTGGCACAAACACGTTAAGTAGGTTTTAACCGCGCTTATCTTCTATATGTCTTTTTCTTCTATGTGCCGTGTCTTTTCAGGACATTGGTGACCATGGCTCTCCACAATTTTCTCTCCTTTGTAGATCTTAATAAATTTTATCTTTTCAACATGTCTCTCAAACCGTGCTACTTCATCCAATCACTCAATCTCGCCAGGTAGGTGATGTATTGCTTTTCACTGCCTCTTTTACCTTCAATCTGTCCTGTGAGTATCAAATTTTCCAAACCTCCTTTCCTCATTATGTGGCCAAGAAATTTCAACTGTCTCTTCCCGATGTTAAGTATAGATGTCCTTTTTTTGCCATTGTCTCTAGAATATCCTAGTTGTTCACATGTTCAGTCCGTGGTATTCTCAGCATCCTTCTTGAGAAGCACATTTCTGTAACTTCAAGTTTTTCTTCATCTTTGAGAAGCTGGTCAAGCATTCACGGTCATATAGGACGACAGATATTAAATAACTGTTCATTATTTTTTTTCTTTGTTACTAACGATATTTTCCTGTATCTTAATACATGGCTTAACTTCCGGAAAGCATCGTTCCTTATCTAATACACCTTCAGATTTCCGTGTCGCACTTTGGGTCCTCTCTTAAAACCCTTCCCAGATATCTAAATTGTTGTACGTGTTTCTCCATTTGATAATTTGCATGTTGGGGGTGTCCCTTTTGCTAACCACCATGCAAATAGATGTTTATTTCTTTCATCTCGCCTTTCTACACTACATTCTATAGGCAGTGGCAAGGCCTCTGATCAGGAGGTTTTGAGGAGCGTCGAAACACCTCCTTAATTACTGTTGCTCCCAGATACACCCTGACCCGGGGTGGTAGCACCTGTTAGGGTCCCAGCTATGGGCAAATAGTTAATCACCAATCTGGGATCAAAACCCTATGTAAGTGTAGAATATATATTTTTATATTGAAGGTGCCAGCAGTACATTTTCATACTTAAAAATTTACCAGCTATACAAAAAAATATAAAAGACCCAATGCTTGAAATGACTTTAACAGTGTTCGCAACACATTTTTGAAAAAAAATATTACCAGCAATACATTTTTGGAAAGAATATTGCTAGCAATACATTTCTGGAAAGAATATTGCTAGCAATACATTTCTGGAAAAAATATTGCTAGCAATACATTTCTGGAAAGAATATTGCTAGCAATACATTTCTGGAAAGAAGAAAATATTACCAGCAATAAAAATATTGTCGTCATTAAATAACTCATTGAGATTTACGTGCCGTTAAACAAACCAAAACAAACCATTATGTACAAGTTATTCCACTTTCATTTCTGTAACTGCTATCAACATTGTGTCATCTGCATACCTTATATTGTTAAGATTGTGGCCGTCTCAAATAAATACTCGTAGGACTTCTAATTCTCGCAGAATCGCCTCGCTGTATCGGTCGAAAAGGTCTGGTGAGAAGACGCAGTCTTGTCTTACACGCTTTTTTATTTTGTATATCTACTGAACTTTTTTTTATCCATATCGAGGCATTTTGCTACTCTAAATTGTTTTAATATCCTTCCTATATATGTCAACGTTATCTAACAGTTTTCTCAGTTCTTTAATCTAAATGCTTTCTGGCTTTAAATAACCTAGAAAGGGGTGGTAAACCGTAGAAAACGAACCAATCAAATAAATATGTATTGTTGTTATTGATACTATTCTGACCGGATGCCTTATTAGTGTTAAATTCTCAAAGCCTACTTTCCTCCATAAATATACGATACTACTTTCTGTATGTAAGCGTCCGTTCATTTGTGGTTTTTAGTTTTGCTTTATCTTCATCGTTGTTCACATAATCTCTTTATTCTCAGTATCCTTCTGTGGAACGGCATCTAGGTCATCTCAAGTTTCATATCCATTCGCGAGGAGATTGATCAATATGCCCTGTTATATAGGTAATTATATAGTACATAACAATACAACACTATATTGTTTGCTTTTTTTCTAAAGATAATTTCCTGTTTTATATTACTTTGCTTAGTTTCCGAAAACCATATTTCGTTATCCCTATACTACATTGATAATACAAAGGTAGTTACATTTCTTCACCAGATTCGACGTCACCAGTGATAGTTTACACTTTAGGTTGTCCTTTTTGCTTACAACCATGTATTCTGTTTTCTTACAGTTGATATTCCTATTGTTTGGTTTTTCTTTAGGACCTTTGTTGTGTCCACTAAAATATCAAATACAATATTTATAAACCAATCACACTCAAGAAAATACATCTTAAAACGCCATTAAAATCATAGAATACAAATAAAAAGTTAGTTGTATTAGTCATCATTATTTTTAGGTAGATACCGCCCAAATATTCGTGCGGACGTAGTAGAAGACATACCACGTGCCCTTTTAGGGTCAATTAGGAATAAATAATTTAATTCTGGAGCCGATTTTGTTACAAAAAAAAATGTATAAAATCGAAACGAAATCCGTTCCCAAACAGGATTCACACAGCTGTCAACAAACTCCACGCAACTCTCACTTATGATCTTCACGACCCCATGCTAAAAGTGACAGCATCGGCAAACTTCAGACTACGAGAAGGCCCCCAGCAGTAAAACACAATATCTAACTATCTCTTGTATCCTCTATACTATGAATCACGCACACAAGTGTTGGCTAGAAACACACATATAACAACATTTTATTGTTTCTCATATACGTACACAAAGACAATTTATATTTTATTTCAGAACTTTATTAACCCAAACAAAAACACATTACTTTCTAATCTATCGCCAACTGCTTGTATTCTTGTCATATAAAATTAATGTTTATTTGTTGAAACTACGTTGTCTTTTTTACTGAATTTTATTCTTTCAATGAAAATCGTGTGATTATTCTAGACGGCCAAATTACGAGCGACCCCGTAACGATATTTTGTTATTGTATCGAATCCCGACACACCAAAATTTTAACATTCAACGAAAAACCGCGTAGAAGGATTCCTACACATTGTCTGTGCGTTCTTTCATCTTTCTTTTTGCATCTGCCAACAATACAATCCCATTAGTTTATCTTAATAAGTTTTAATATTGTAGCCATCGATAATAAATTGTTCTAGTTCTCTTAGTCTCATGTCGCTGTATAGGTTAAATAAATCCAATGAGAAACCACTCATTGTTTTTCTCCATTTTAAATTCACCGTTTTGAAAGGGATTTTAGAGATGTACACGGATTTTTATTTGATATCCATGTTTTTTTTTTTATTTTATTTTCTTAAGGAGTCAAATTAGTAACAATTGGCACAGACTGAGACGGCCAACTAAAGAAAGATTTCCCCTTCGAAAAGAAACGATGCTGTAACCATTTTTCTTTCATGAAAATCGTTTTTATCGCCGAAACGTGCCTTAACCAATTCGGTTAGAGCGACCTCAACTTTGAACTTTTGATATATGGGTGTGCATGTTTATTACCTAAACGTTATTTTTAGTAGATACTCATATTTTTGAAGACACTCTGTTTTTTTTTTGTTTTTTTTTTTGTTTTGTTATTTTCAAGTTGTATATTTATAACTGTCTACCGACCTGAATATTCAAGAACTTATTAAATATTTGTGACGTCGTCCCCCGGTCGCAGCGTCGACTGTGTCGTTCGATCCCGGTCGCGGCGCCAATTGTGACGTCACGTGGCTGGCCTAGGGTCGATCCTTTGGTCACGGCACCAGTTGTGACGTGACGTGCTCCCCAGGCTCTGTTATCCTGGTCGCGGACAGCACCAACTGTGACGTCTTCGCCGCGGCGTCAGCTGTTCGCTTCTCGCTGCTCCAAACGTGACGTTCTAACCCTTTGGTTAGATTGATACCAGCCTCGCCGTTCCCAACCCGCTTCCAACGCCTGGTTACCAGGATAACTGCACTGATCTCGAGTCTGCCTACCCACGTTGTGAATTGATCTTAGACAGACGAGATCAAACAGGGGTTGGGGCCGCACTGCAAGCTGAGTCCAACGGGGGTGATAACACACAATTATGTATAAAAGAAAATAAAATAAAAACTCACAAGGTTCAACGTATCAAAGAAAAGGTAACAAACTTTTTATGTCTATTTGCTCGGTACATAGGACTATGTCTACTTCCCGACCCGTTCTGTGGATTGTGGCACGACGCTTTTACTAGGCAACTTTAAGGCTTCAAGTTGTCTGCTCTCTAAGAAGTGTTTCGGTGTGTCTTTGGACGAAAGTTGAAAAAACCTACTTCTGTGGTCTTGATTCTAAGTCGCTCTTCAAACTACTTGTTCTTGGTTGAAGAAGAGTCCAGAAGTGTGCGTGAATCTTGGTCAGCTATCTTGACGCGGTTTCAACACTGGGCGCTCATCTCTGCTTGTCGTCCAAGGTTCAAAACTTCTCGCCAGGGTCTGCGGCTCAATCTGACTTCTTCTCTCCGGCTTGCTCTGATTCCAACTTCTTCTCTTCAGAGTCTGAATTACTGGTAACTCATCTCCGCCGTCAGTGCGCGAATTAACTTCTTCTCTTCGGCTTGGGTCGAACGAACTTCTTCACTTAGGCCAAACGAACTTCTTCACTTCGGCTTGGGTCGAACGAACTTCTTCACTTAGGCCAAACGAACTTCTTCACTTCGGCTTGGGTCGGACGAACTTCTTCACTTCGGCCAAACGAGCTGGCCTCTCCTGCCCGCTAAGGGAGGGGGGGACGAATCCGGCCCGCCGTCCGCGGCTCAAACTGATTTCTGTCGGTTGGGGTTTCGCTTTTATTGACGCCGTCAAAACTGGGGTGGGTCTGTTTGGCGTCGGGGTTTCTTCGATAATTCTAAATACATATCCACCCTTCTTATTTCTGGTTAGGGATTTTCCACTCTTTTCCATTTTTGGTAACTCTTTCCTCACTCCCACTTTCTCACCATGCTTCTGAGGGGCGTGTACCAACTTCCCCGCTTCTTCGTATCGGCTGGTTACACTTACACTTCTGACAAGGGCGTCGACCGATTCTCTTCGTGCGTCACGTGACCGCTCTCGGCCAATGAGGTCCTGGTCATGTACCTTTCCTCCTCCTTCGTATGTCATGTGATTTATTTAGCCAATGACGTCCTAGTCGGGCGTGGACAATCCGTGGCTCTGTTTTGGGAAGGATTACCTTGCTAAAAAAAAAAAATATTAATTAAACCGCCCTTATCATGAGCGACCGAGATGACGCTCTCGGCTTTTTAACACGTGGTATTTGTCAAGCAGTTTATCGCTAATTGGATATGACCTAAGAAAGGGATTTCTCAGACCCGTTGGCGTTTCATTGAACGAAATAAAAATATTTCATTTTCTCCCGGCCGAAGGCCCGATAATAAGAATCTTCATTAGCTCAAAAAAACATTTTCAGCGAACATCATCTTGTGTGGTTTTTTCCAATTCTGGAAATTGTCTGGGTTTTCGTATTAATGGTTTGCCTTCATATCCTTGGATACACTTCCCCACCCACTTAGACTTCTACTGTCATCCCAATGACACACTTTCCACTTGTTACTTATCAATATTTTTTCATTGCCCCTAAACTTTGTTTCTTCAACCAATTGATAACAACTTCCATTTTTCGTGGACACGAAGTAGGTCAGGTGCTTGACCTGATATTTTTCGACATCTGGTATCTGTCAGCCGTGCCCGTGCGTACTCGCTTATGACCTGTTTTCGTATTATGTTTTCTTTCTTTCTTCTTCGTTTTCTCTTTCTTTCTCCCAGATCGCTTGAATGTAAAGAAAGAATTATTCTTAAAACCCGAAATATTTTTTTGGCCCTAAATAATTATTAAATGGTTGATAAACCGTAAAAAACAAATCATATATCTATGAATATTTCTTTTCAGCTCGTCGGTATGCATGGTGCCACAAATTCGATAAATCTTATTAAACAAAAACATAAATTCTCCAGCAGAATACAAACCTCCTTGATAGGTTTGTTTTGTTTTGTTTTACGGTATATCGACCTCATTAGGTTATTTAATGCCGACATTTTTTTTCCTGGTAATATTTTGTTTTGTCAAAAATCTATTTCAGGTAATATTTTTTCCTCAAAAATGTATAGCTGGTAATATTATTTTAAAAAATATATTGCTGGTATTTTTTTTTTTTCAAAAACGGATTGCTGGTAATATTTTTTTTTCTTCAAAATTTTATTTCTGGTAATAATTTTTTTACAGAGTATTCCTGTTATTAAAACCTATTTATACACTTTCATAATGATTTTTACCCCAATTTCGGGGTTAACTATTTTCCCATACCTGGAACCCTAACAGGTGGACCTGGGAACACCAGCAATTAAGAGGTGGTTCCACGCTCTTCAAAATCTCCTGATCAGAAGCCTTACTGTTGAATGTAGTTTATCGTCATACCCAGAACATTCTTCCTTGGTAGGAGAAACCATCGTCAGATCCAACGTGCTTATACCTACCCAGTCACAAAGTATATTTGTCTTTAATAAGAGTTCTTTTATATTTAAACGGATAGACGATAATGAATATATTGTTAAAAAGAAGAAGCAAAAAACGTATATTCAAGAAATCTTATTAAAGAAAAATAGGCGCTCTCAGGCAGTGAATGTGCATCCCCCTTGGCAGGAGAAACCGTCGTTAGATCCCACATGCTTATAGCGACTCAGCATATATTTCTTTAATAAGATGTTTTGAATAATCAGGCCAGTAAGCGATAAGAAATATACCGTTTAAAAATTAAAAAAAAAAAAAAGAACAGACCTTCTATTCAAATATGGGTGTCCACTAAAAATAATGATTAAGTGATAAAAATTTGTCGGATTAATAATTTGAAAATCCATTACTTCTTAAGAAATTACTAATGTGCATACATTTTTTTCAGTAAGGTATATAAAAAGAAAATATATAATTTTTGCAGCCTTTGCTAACTACTTTGAATAAGACCTCTGTGATGGATTGAATCTGAAATCTTTTACGTCAGCCTTTGTTAATGCATTCATTGAGCCGTAATTTGATGTTAAACTTCTATGATGAAGTTTTCCGTAATCGTGTCGCCAGACGCTCAAAGAATATTGTTATTTTTCTATTCATAGAATGACAGATGAAAAGATTTCGCGTAGAATATTCGCAATTAATTGTGCCTCTTTGAAGGAGGAAAAATGAAGAGAGTTTAAAGCAAAACAAAACACTTGTGTTCGTTTGATCTGGAAAACAACCTGAGATTGAAGTTTTTCAAAAAATAAATCTTTAAAATATCAAATGAAGAAACTCTTTAAAAAAAAGGAGAAAACCAACAACAACAAAAACAACAGAGAAACTCGTTTTATTCGCTTTTCAAGAAATTGTCACTTTGTAATTTGTTGTTTTAGAAGTGAAAATGGAATCTCGATTTAAAATTGTTTTTGATCGACATTAAATTGCTCGCCTTCAGGTTATTTTCTGTTTTTATCGATAAAGTCAATTTTTCTTTAAAAAAAGAAGATAAATGAAAAATTACCCTAGATATATAAGCACTTAAATAGGCTGAGATGATATTACATTTAGACTAAACTATTCAAACTCCTTAAGAATATTTTTAAAGATTGTTTGTTGGTTGATTTTGTTTAGTGGCATATCTACCTCAATCGGTTATCTAATGCTGAAATATAAATATTTTGTGCACAACTGTATGCCTTCAACTACAGATATTTGTAAATAATTTTATGCTTTCAGAGTAGACATGTTTCTTAAGATACATAGCTTGGAAATGTGTCTTTGGCATTATTTTTTAATATAATGCTGGAAATTTTACTACACAATTATATTGGTAAATTTTTATAAAAAAAAAGGATTGTTGGTAATTTTTTTAATTCCTTGCTGTAATTTCAAAACAAAAAATCGAATTCCTTGTATTTCTTTTAATCCATTGCTGGTAATTTCACTACTTTGGTAATTTTTTTAAGTGTATTCCTAGTAATTTCACTATAAAATTGCATTCGCAATTTTTTATAAAATTATATTGCTGGTATTTTTACTATGAAAATGTATTATTGGTAATTGTATTATAGAAATGTAGAGGGAGGCTACGTCATGTTGGTGAGAAAGTAACTTAAGTCGAGAGACTAAGTCAAGTTCGATTATATTGCAAATCCTTCTTTGGATTTTGTCAAGAACATAGAGATGTATAGCAGAAGCACCAGACAAGATATAGTAGCAGTATTCAATATATGGAAGAATGGTGAATTTATAAATGGGCAAGATGGACTCTGAGGAGAAAAAATGTTATTCTTTAATATGCATATTAGAGCCATTGGTTTTTGCTGTATTTTAAATCAGACCGCTCTCAGTAGTTCTCTGTCTTTTATCTATGAGTTCGTATGCCATACTATGCTACTATAACTTTTCCGATGCTCGGTGATATGTGTGGTCCTGATTTATCCTGTGGTTTACTGCCGGAAATTGTGAGATTAGCGCACTCTCAATACGTTTTCTTCTTAGTGATTCCTTTTCCCTCCTGATCAGATTGACATTTATTTAAGTTAAAATTGTGATCAGATGCGTTCAACAGAACTGCCAATGCATTTAAAGTGTTGTCATGCAGAATATCTCTGCTATACTCATATCGGATTTTTCGAAGTTTCTGGATGTTTCACTGATGTAAATCAGTGGGCATGTTGCACAATATATTTTCTACATTTCTTCCTCTCTTCTCTTGTTGCTATCCCGTTTGGCGGTAACTATATCTTGTATTGCTTTAGAAGTGGTTTTGCTGAATCGGGTGGTAAGTTATTTTCAATGGTGTTTATTATAGAGTTGGTAGATAGGATTATTTGCCTACTTTTGCTGTAGTTATTCGGATTATTATGGTTTGGTTCGTTTAACGGCATATCAACTCCTTATGGGTCATTTAATGCCGTAATTTAATTATGTTGGAAGCTTTGGTAATTAAAACACACACACACACACACAAATGTATTTTTATACTTTCATAATGTTTTGACCCCAGTTTGGATTTTCACTGTTTACCCATAGGTGGGCCCCGAACAGGTGCTACCACTCTGGGTCAGGGTGGACATGGGAACAACAGCAATTAAGAGGTGGTTACACACTCCGCAAAACCTCTTAATTAGAGGTCTTGCTGCTGGGTGTATTTTATCGACATACCCAGATCGATTGGGATTATTATGATAAGCTCATAATATTGTAATGTTATTGGAATTATTATGATAGGCTCATAATATTCTAATATTATTGGGATTATTATGATAGGCTCATAATATTCTAATATTATTGGGATTATTATGATAAGCTCATAATGTTCTAATGTTATTGGGATTATTATGATAGGCTCATAATATTGTAATGTTATTGGGATTATTATGATAGGCTCATAATATTCTAATATTATTGGGATTATTATGATAGGCTCATAATATTCTAATATTATTGGGATTATTATGATAGGCTCATAATATTCTAATATTATTGGGATTATTATGATAGGCTCATAATATTGTAATGGTATTGGGATTATTATGATAGGCTCATAATTTTGTAATGGTATTGAGATTATTATGATAGGCTCATAATATTCTAATATTATTGGGATTATTATGATAGGCTCATAATATTCTAATATTATTGGGATTATTATGATAGGCTCATAATATTCTAATATTATTGGGATTATTATAAGCTCGTAATATTATAATAACCCTAATAGCATGTGTTTATCTGTGTTCATTGCCTTTAAAACGTCAACATGTTCCGTCTGTAGCGCACTAACCATTTCCCTGTAGCACCACATGTCTGTTGTATCAAGTCTCCTCTTCATCTATGACGTAACTGTCTAACATTCACTATCATTTAAAAAGATTGATAACAGTATTTCAGTAGAATTTTCTATTTCTAACAAATTCTTTCTATTTCTTAATATTTTGTTTAGCGTACGGATTGGTTTAATTCAAATTATTTTGACCGATGCGTAGACACATCAATAATTCCGTGACATAATGAGGAAAACACGTTTATTTAACAGAGGAAATGTTTATTTTTCAGTGAAATTTTCCTTTAGCAATCTCCTTAAACTAACATTTCCTTATTAATCACAAGATCAAATATCAGCATCAACGTGAAAGTGGTCGCTGAGTCCGGTCAATTTTGTCCTTGGATCATATGAAAGTATGTAGGTGTTACACATAAAACAGACACACTATGGGTGGTCAGAAGACTAAAATAATGAGATCGAACATCATACATTAAATTGTAGATAAGATTGCACCTTAATGTGTTGATTAAAGGATGTAAACTATTTACATTATTCGGACTATTGTCCTCATCTTTGTCGCCATATTTATTACAACGTTTCGGCAGTTGTTCGCTCCGGCCTTCTTCAGGTGGTTGGAATGTCGGACTGAACCCTTTATTTCGCTCACTGGGGTAGACTCTTCTAGTTCCACGTGTCAATTCTAATGGATGTCAGTTGTCAGTTATATTATATATATATGCTTTTATTTTCAAGGGAAGAGTGTTCAGTGTCAGAGAGAGAGCTTTTTCGCATAAAATACAGTTTTTAGATAGGCTTGCAGATCGCATTATAGAGTGACAGTAAACATGCAGTCTTGATTGCTGGATCCACACTATCTATCTATCTATCTATCTATCTATCTATCTATCTATCTATCTATCTATCTAAATATATTGCTGGTAGTTGAGTGCTTTTTTTGTTTGAGTTCTGGTCATTTTCAAGATCTGTGTTCATGTAGACATGTTGTCTTTTCCGCATTCATCCATTGCTAAAACTCGTCAATATTCCTTATATTTCATATCGGCTTCACAGACAAGTGGCGTCGTCAGTACTTGAACACAACTAAAATCATTGTCCCAGCATCAGGAAAGGTTTTTTTTTGTCTTTATTTATTTAAGTTTAGAGCATCAAAATTCAGACAGTATCTATAATCTTTCGTAGAAAAGTAATTTGTTGCATGCAGTTTTTATTCAATATATATCACTAAAAAAGTACTATACATAATATGTATTTATGATAGAATGTCATTTTAGGATCTGCTCTATTTATGGCTAAAACTGTTCCAATATCAGTGTATATAAATATAAAATTGGAAAACAGCAGTCAACACTGAGCAGCGAGAGTCTGTTCAAAGAAGACTTCATCCTGCAGATATGACATCATGATCATTGCTACACCTGTACCAGGCCAAGTGTTTTTCAAGTTAGGGAACTGATGATAGTCAAATAGAGGGTGATCAACTAGACACAGTTACGCACGTTATCCATTGAATCCAACGACCTGTATACTGGAGCACTGTCCCCATGAAACAAGACGCTTCTCATCAGTTTTCCTAGGCGTTTCGACTTGATAGCATTTTGTAAGTGCCTCAGCAAGTTAGCATAGTACTCTCCATTGATGGCGTATTCTGAAGATAGTCAAAGGACACAATGCTTTTTGCATCCTAAAAAACCGAGGCCGTCGCCTTCCCTGTGGATGAAACAACCTTGGCAATCTTTGGAGCATGTGAGGATCGGTTTTTCCACTGAATGTATTGTTTCTTCGTGTCTGGCTGAAAGTGATGAACCGACCACTCAACCTGGGTTAGGAAACGTCCAAAGATCTGCCTCAAACAATATCAGATTTTCAGATCAGCCTGGTGGGCTTTTGATCAGGCGTCAGAAGACGTGGCACCCAACCAAGCAGAAACCATCATCATGCCAACTTCATTGTGCATAATATTCTTAACTCTCTCACTGGCTATGCTAATACCATTGGTTTTTTGATTTGTAGTCAATCGCCTATCATCCATTACCATATGGAGAACAAAGTCAATTTTTCTTTAGTGGTGGTAGTAGCAGAATATCTAGACATTGAGTCATCTTCAAGACGCTCCTAAATTTAGCTGCTCACTTTTGCATTCTTGATAAATTTGGATTGGCATCATCCCCTTATGTAGCAAGCATGACTTTCTTTGGATGCTGAAGCCTTTTTCTGCAACTACTTGATAACACCACGATGTGGCTGTTTTGAATATAGTCAATAAAGACAATGCCCTTCTCTGCAGATGAAAAGACATTAGCCTTCTTTGGAGCACGTGAGGAGGAGTGTTTCCACTGCGTAGATTATCTTTGTCTCAAAATCATTAACTTAACACTTATCCTGGGTTAGTAAACGCTCAAGGAAACCAGCTTTATCTCCCTCAAACAATGTCAAATTTTCATGTGAAGTGATCATCCTGGTGCGCTTTTGATTAGGCATCAGAAGACGTGGCACCCACCGAGCAGAAACCTTCGTCATGCCAAGTTCAATGCGCAGAATATTCTTAATTCCCTCACGGGATATACTAACAACATTGGCTGTTATCGATCAACGTGTGGTGAATACGATCACTGTTTTCCTCGTTGATGACAAGTGTAGGACGTTCAGATCATGAGTCATAGTGAAACTCTCACCTTTTTTCCTTAATTTATCTGCCTAATTTTGCTATATTGATGAAGCTGGGGCGTCATTCCCTAATGTAGTAACCATGTTAACATGAGTGTTCTTGTGGGCTAAACCCTTTACTTAATTGACAAAACCACGATGCCAAAGTTTGTTATTTTTCAAATGAAGACGCTACTAGTTGCTTTTAAAGTCTTCTTTGAAAAGTTAGATGTCTGTTTACCTCGAAATAAATAATGCATTTATTTAAAAAAAGAAGTGAAATTAATGAATGCAATATTTGACCGCTCTAGATTCACTCCTGAATAGTCAGCAGATGAACTTTTCAGCCCACCCTCGAAGATAGCTGCAATTGGAATTGGAATCGATACAATGTTTCGTCAGATGTAACTGTTAAAAGGAAAAGCATGTATCGAATTCTTACGCCTGCTGACATTTGCAAAATATAATAAGAATTAAGTAGGCTAACGAGATAAAGATATATACATTTCTATCTATCAAGAACAATAATAGGGAAAATATGCATGACAAAGAGAAAAAAAAATGTTCGTGTGAGGCGTTTATCGGAGTAAATAAAATCGGCTAGATTATTTAGCAATATATAGATATATATATAATACCCAGCGTCTCCTGTTGATGCGGATGTGTAGTCGCACCAACATAGCAAATTTAGTCTGATGAACTCTAAAGGACAAATCGCGTCACACGAAAACTTTTTTTTTTTTTATATATATATATATATATATATATATATATATATATATATATATATATATATATATATATATATATATAATATATATATATATATATAATATAATATATATATATATATATATATATATATAATATATATATATATATATATATAATATATATATATATATATTAATATGCAATCAATTTACAAATATATATATACAAAATATATATATATATATATATATAAACAATGCATTTATTTATATAAATTTCTGCCGTATTAATTTTTATATATATATATATATATAATATAATTATCGAAAAATATTGTATCCGAAATGCTATTAAAAATGTTATTTGTTTTTGAACGCGCCAAAGCAACGCTGAGTTTGATTTTTGAATTTTTTAAAAGATGGTAATGAACAAAATAAATTTTTTACTGTCAAAGTGGCATGAACTATATTGTTCAATAATTACAGTAATGTCGACTTATTAACAAAAAGTCGCACATGGAGATATTTAAATTACAATAAATGCAATCAATTTACAAAAATGAATTATTCATACAAAACTAAGAATGGATTTAAAGTTACGACAGAAATTTATATTTCATGCATAACGGATCTCGAGTTTTTGTGTACTATTTGAATCGTTTGCGAGATGGATACATTTAAACTTATAGGCAAATTAAGTTATTTACACATCCCTAAGTGCGACATTCAAAATCTTATAGAGCAGAGTAAAAATTTGTTCATACAAAAGGCAATTGTAAAAATATTGATCCAAAAAAAGACGGACATTTTATAAAAAAAAATCAAACTCAGCGTTGCTTTGGCGCGTTCAAAAACAAATAACATTTTAATCAAAATATATTTAAGAGAAAAAAACCAAGAAATATTTATATTTAATTAGAAAATGTAAAAATAACAACAATACGGCAGTTTATCATCAAACAATCGTTTGCGAGAATATTTTTTAAGTTTTTTTAATTGTATATATATATATATATTAATTTAAATAAATATTGCATTTATTTAAAAATATATATATATTTTTTGTTTGGTCATAAAGATAAGACCCTGCGGAAATAAAATGGGAGAAAAATAGTTCGTTACAGGACTTATAGGCAAATAAGTTATTTCACCTGGTCAACGACAATCAAAATATATTTGAAATATTTATATTTAATTAGAAAAATTCATCAAGTGAATATTTTAAGCTTTTAAGTATTTAAACAAACATTGAAAAAAGGATTTTTTTGTTTCCATTTTTTCAACGACAATTTAATTCCGAAAATTCATCCGAAAATTCGTTTTGGCATTATTAACTTCTGCCTGAGTGTACTTGGGATGCTCGCCCAGGATGCATAAACTGCAGCACAGTTTCAAATTGCGATCCATGTTTATAAACATCCTTCGTCATCCATTCACAAACATTCTCGATTGGTTTTCAATCTGGAGAGCGTTGTAGATTGCAGCATTGTTCTCCTGGAAAATTCAGTTTTCTTCACATAGTTGAGGGCCTTCAGTAATTAGCGATGCCTTTCTTAACAGGTCAATGTAACTAGCAGCTGTTTGACGACCTTTTACCTCGTTCCATTGTACGAAAATGAACCCCAGACCATAATTGATCCACCTCCACTGTGTCGTGTTGAGAAAACTTATTTTGGGACATCTTTTGTATGCCAGTAACGCTGAAAACCGTCTGGGCCATCATGATTGAATTTTTTATCGTCTGAAAACAACACTTTCTTCCATTTATCTACATCCCAAGTTCGATAATCGGAAGCAAATTGTAAACGAGAGGTTTTATGGCGAAGAAGAAGTTGAGGCTTCTGCAGCCGTTTCAAGTTCTTAAACCATTTCATATTTAAATGCCGTCGAATTGTTCGAGAGCTGCATCCAGCATCTGTATTCGCTTTTATTTGATTTGATGTTAGGCTTCAATTTCTCTTATCTTCTCGTCTAATGCGTCTGTCTAGTGATGGTGAAATTTTATTGGGGCGACCGCTTGACTTTTTAGAAGCATACACATCCGGATTTTTAATGAAGATAGCAATGACAGTTCTGCTACGGCAATTTTCATTTGCAATGGCCCGTGGCGAAAGACCACGTCTTTGAAGCCCAACAATCCTGCTCTGTTCGAACCTTGTTAAAATTTTACCCTTAGCTATTTTTAAATCTGAAATTTAATACTGGAAATGAGCTACGTAGATGTCTACACGCCTGAAGATATGAGCACACTGACTAGTTCTAAAATTTTTGTCCAGTAATTTGTTTTTTTTTTCACATGGTCTTATCTTTATGCCCAACCACAAAAAATAATTTATTTATTAATAACAGTAACAGTATTTTATATTTTTTAAACCCTTTTGTATCTCGTCTTAAGATTTTTACCAGGGGTGTATCTATCTCAAAGATATGTGTCAATATTATCGCAAACTGACTAATTTAGCCTTGGTTGTCAACCAGTTTAAGAGAAGAAAAACTTTTAATTCAAAGCCTGAGGAGAGTCGTTTCGAGCCCCTGTGATAGTTATGTGAACCAGTTCTTTATCTTTATTCATTTCTTCTGAAAACTGTAGTTGGTTCTGCACAAACCTTCGCCATTAATATTGAATCATATGTGCGAATAGTTTGGCTGTTCAGTTGTAAGAACTGAAGAGCTAGACCCTCCTACTTAAAAATGGCGGAAGAGACGATAATAATAATATAATATACACCACACACTTGCGTTTTATCATTATTTCCTGGTCACTCGAGAAGGCACCCTGTGTATGACGATAAACTACATCCGGCAGCAAGGTCTCTGATCAGGAGGTTTTGAGGAGCGTGAAGCTACCTTTTATTTGCTGGTGTTCCCAGTTCCACGCTGACCCGGTGTGGTAGAACCTGTTAGGATCCCAGCTATGGGCATATAGTTGACCCCCAAACTGGAGGGCCAAACACTATAAAAGTGTAAAAATAGGTTTTAATACCAGCAATACATTTGTGTAAAAGATTATTACCAGCAATATATTTTTAAAGAAAAAAAATATTAGCAGCAATACATATTTGAAGAAACAATATTAGCAGCAATACATTTTTGGAAAATAAAAATCTTGTCGACATTAAGTAACTCATTGAGTTTGATATGCCGCAAATCAAACCAAAGCAAATCACTCGAGAAGAGGGTATTCAATGTCTTAACTCACGAGTGCTCCAAAATGGCAGAAATTTAATAGTGGCTTACTATGTCAATACTTGCTAAGAAAAATATTTCGAGTCTAAAAAGCGATTTGCTTACAGCATGAGCTGATTATCGGCAAATCTATCGTGAATTTAGATTAATCCTTTGAAAATAATGACTGTGATAGTATCTTGAGATGGGTTTGCTTCTTCAAAGTTACCGAATAATTGTTGTACGTGAATCTTTTGAAACCAAGCTTAGGCACATAAGAAACGGAAGATAAGGGAAATGAAAATATGTACGTCAAGTTTAACAATATTTATAAAACAAAACAAAATACGGAGTGTTATGTGGGATACATTTTATCTGCCCAGTCTTCACTTTCCAGTCTTGATGGTGTTTAAAAGCATCTCCCCGTCCTTGTAGGTAATTAATCATTTTCCACCCTACAACACATTTCTTACAGAAGAAATATAACAAGCTTCTCGTTGGTCTTTAGATATTCCATTCCAACAGAAAGTGTTCAAACAAACTACATTAATTGGTCCCACCAGTTCTAACGTCCGAGATTAACCTTAAACCCTCACTGACTCAGGCTGTGACACAAGGTCGGTTTTTAACGTGAGGACCCGAGTGTTTCCACTCGGGCCACTCTGGTCTAAGCTGCTCTTACCTTGCCTAAGCTGGTCAGAGCTTGTCTAAGCTAGTCATAGCCGGTCATACCAACGCTACGTAACAGATGTTACGCAACGTGGTGGGATAGGGGCGAGCGCAGCGGAGCAGAGAAGACGGGACAGGTACTACAACTGCAAGACCTATTCCAACGGGAAAAATCACTTCTCCTCCTCTGCAAACCCTCCGGAAGAATCAGGTTGGGGAGAGTATCTTCCGGAAGGAGAGCTCCCACCAGTTCTACCGTACACAGCTAATACCCACTATGCCAGGCATACTGCAGCGAACCACACTTCGTATAGCGTCGGTGAGATATTCATTCGTTGCCAATAGGGGTGTGTAAGGTCATATGAAAATTATTTGCTTCAGATTTATTATCTAAAAAGCAGAAAAGGTAATACCCATTTGGCAGTTTTATATGCAATAATATTTTCAGTTGAGATAGAAAAGGAAAGAAAGGTATTAATTCTTTAATAGTGTCAAATGTTACATTATCTTTGGAAAGGAAGATTTAGTATCAAACATAATGAAAATATCACCACTGATAACAGAGAAAGAACTAAATCAGTTCTAACACTTATTTTTGTATTTGTTCTCTCAAATTTCTTTGGTTCTCAATTATTTAATTTTTTTTTAAATTCACGCTTTTGCTTGCATTTTATGACTCAGTTAGTCTGTAGAGTTTCCGATTTTATTTTATGGCGAAATTAATTTCTATCGTATTTTTTTTTTTATTCCCTGATACTAATTTTTTTTATTTCCATTACGATCTTTCTTTCTTAAGTGTCCGTTAATAAATTCACTTTCTTTTTCTCATTAATTGCCCCGGATTTATTTCTTATTTTCAATCTTTAGTCTTTTTTTAAAAAATTTATTTATTCATTCTGTTTAATCTCTGCACTTTCCGCTTTAATCGATTTTTATTGCCTATAACTTCTTTGATTTTTGTTGCTTACTTTTCGCTGTCTAGGTTTCATAATTTACTTATCATTTCGTTCTTGTAGATGTTGACTAAACTTAGCGTTCTATCATTTGTCTTTTATTAACTATTTTTGGGAGTTCGTTTTTTTTTTATATTACTTTCACCCTTTCCTTCTTTTTGTTTACTTTATTTCTTATTTTTTTTATATTCTTATTCTATTCTCTACTCTTTTCTTCTTATCTTTTTCATTCTCTTTCTCTTTTCTTTTCTTTATTTTCTTTATCTTCCATTATTTTTGTTTCACTTATGATTTTCTGTTTTTCAATTACCTTCTTTTTTAATTAATTCATCCATTCCTTATTTCTTTTTTTTCCTTTTTTCTGTTCTTTTATTCTTTCTGATATTTTATTCTAATTTCATTCCGTCTTTGCAGTGTCTCTTTTTTTTTGCTTTATTTTTTTTCCTATTTTTTATTTACTTTCTTTTTCATTCATTTATTTTTTATTTTTAAGAATTTTCATTTATTCATTAGTTCTCTTTCTGTTTGTAGAATTTCCTTCATTCCTATTTTTACTTTCACGATTTCTTTCTTTTTTCTACTCGATTCTCTTTTCTATTTCATTTACTTCTTCACTAAATTTAGACATTCTTTCTCGCGTTTCTCTTGTTTTATATTTTCGCTTTATCCTTTCTTCTTTTAATTTCTTCATTCATTAAAATTCTTCGATAATGTTTCGTTTATATTCTTTCAGTCTTTATCTTGAGTTTTTTTCTATTCTACTTTTATTTTATTCATTTATTCTTTAAGATTTTCTTTATCACATTTCTTTCTTCCTTTCTTTTTTCCATTATATTCCTTCTTTCTTTCATTCATTCCTTCACTACTTTATTCGTTCTGGTTGTTTTCACATTCATTTTTTATTTTTTCATTCATTGCTGCTTTCTTTCTTTTCCCCCTCGTTCTTTTTCCGAATCTTTCTTTCTCGCATTTCTTCTTTCATTTCCTTTTTCATTTCCTTTTTCATTGTTTGTTTGTTTGTTTGTTTGTTTGTTTGTTTGTTTTCTTTCTTTCTTTTGTTTCTTTCTTTTTTCTCGCATCCTTTCTTTCTTTTCTTTCTTTCTTTCTCACATTCATCCCCTCCATCCTTTTTTTTTTCTTTCTTTCATACATTCTTTTCCTCCATCCTTTCTTTCTTTTCGCTCCGTTCTTTTTTTTCTTTCTTTCTTTCTCACATTCTTTCCCTCCATTCTTTTTTTTTCTTTCTTTCTTTCTTTCTTTCCCTCCGTTCTTTCTTTCTTTCTTTCTTTCTTTCTTTCTTTCTTTCTTTCTCACATTCTTTCCCTCCATTCTTTTTTTTTTTTCTTTCTTTCTTTCTTTCTTTCTTTCTTTCTTTCTTTTCTTTTCTTTCTTTCTTTCTTCCTTTCTTTCTTTTTCTTTCGTTTCATACATTCTTTCCCTCCATTCTTTTTTTTTTCTTTCTTTCACACATTTTTTTTTCCTTTCTTTCTTTTTCCTTTCTTTCTTTCTTTCTTTCTTTTTTCTTTCTTTCTTTCTTTCTTTCTTTTTCTTTCTTTCTTTCTTTCTTTCTTTCTTTCTTTTTTCTTTCTTTCTTTCTTTCTTTTTTCTTTCTTTCTTTCTTTCTTTCTTTCTTTCTTTCTTTCTTTCTTTCTTTCTCACATTCTTTCCCTCCATTCTTTCTTTCTTTCTTTTTTTCTTTCTTTCTTTTTCACTCATTCTCTACACTTCTCTTCCCTTGAACGCAAAGCCTTAATGTCCAGTGCTCATTCTTTGACGTCAACCTGTTGCCCTGGCAACAGCCATGTCTCTAGAATCCTGTTGTTACAGACGCCTTATTTGTTCGATCTGATTGAAACCTTTTTCAGCAACCATCCGCCGACAATGCCGCAATCCCGAGGCGAAATCAATATTGATCAAACCTTGTCCTTTACATCTCGCACCCAACCAACCCAAGTCTCTGTTGAACTCAGCTCAGCTCACCGTTTCTCCGCTGTACGCCTTTACCAAAGCGGGAAGTCAACATAATGACGATCGTCTGGGTCGAAATGTGTGCTTTTAGCTTTGATTTACGTTGATTGTGTGAGTTGTGTGCAATTTGATAGTCCTTCGGTCTGTCCCCTTCGTTTCTTCACTTTCGGTAAGTTGAGCAACGTCTTGCTTGGTCAGTTTTATAGGAGTTACACTCTAGGGGGTAACAGAAGGTACAGAGAAAATATTCTTTTTGAGTTTTTTTTTTTTTGCTTTATTCTTTGTTGTTTGAATTTCTTCATTCCTTAAAAATTATTCAATATTTTTATTTTTATTTTTATACTTTCCTTCTTTATCTTGATTTATTTTTATTTTCTATTTATTTTATTCATTTATTCTTTAAGATTTTTCCTTTGCGCTGTTCTTTCCTTCTTTCTTCCTTTCTTTTTTTCATTATATTACTTTTTCTCCTTCATTCTGTCATTCATTCACTCATTGCTTCAATCCTTCATTTGTTCTTGTTGTTTTTTCCATTCCTTTTCTCTTTTTCGTTTATTTCTTCTTTCTTTTCCTTGTCTTCTTTCTTTATTTTCCTTCCTCCCTTCCATCTTTTCTTTCGCCCTTCCCTCATTATTTTCCCTTTTTTATTTATAGTTTTCTTATTTACTCCGTTTGAATTATTATTCTTTTATGAAGTCACAATCTGGAAGTAGCAGACGGTATAGGAGAATATTCTTTTTAAGTTTATTTTATTTTTTATTTTCGATTGGTTTAGCTATCTGAAATCCACAACGGTGAGTTGGTTTGGATATTTATATATGTAGAATGAAGCAACGTCATATATTGATATTTTCAGATTAATGTTTTAGAGGTAAGGAGCTATAAAATATAATATCTGTAGCTTTAATTTAACAGGAGCGTATTCAAACATTGGCTAGAAATGTTATACAGTGGCTTATTTTTTCCAGGTAACTTTATTATAATAAAGCTATCTAATATAAATATCGACTTAAATATGCAAAGTTCGGTGATCTTATAGTTAAGAAATCATGAATCTATGTGATAACAATAACTTAATCTTCCTTGTTTTCATTGATGAAAATTGTTTCTTGATGTACTCAAATTTCGCCTTTTTTCTCCTTCTACACTAGGGGTTTGCCGTGACTCATGTATTTTGTACCTAATAATTTATTCAAATACTTTAACACTCTGCCTATAAGTGTGTCTCTCACTGTTGATAATCAAAGTGTAATCCTCTTCTTTTATGCGCAGTATGACTTAGGTTTTTATGTTCCTCCTCATCTTCCTGTCCCTTGGATTTCTTAATAAGTTTTTGTCTTTTTGCTGTTTCTCCAAAATCCTGTTCTGCCATCCATTTACTAAAGCCCATCAAGTATATTATATGCTGCTTTCCTAGGTCAATCTTTTTTTCAATATGTCCGCTGATTATCAGATTTTTTAAGTCTTGTTTCCTCATTACGTTCCCCAGAATTTCACATTGTCTCTTATTGATGTTAAGTATGCTTCCTTTTGCTTCCATTTTCTCTAAAACCTTTTCGTTACTCACATGTTCGGTCCATAGTACCTTCTGTAGGACGACGTTTATGTTGCTTCAGGTCTCTTCATCTTTGAGGAGATCGTCCAACATTCACTGCCATATAGGAGGACATATAACACGAAACAGTTCAATACTCTTTTCTTTCTTTCTAACGAGGCTTTTCCGTCGCTTAATATTCTGCTTAGGTTTTGGAATGCATCTTTGGTCATCCCAATGCGTCCCTGGATCTCAGACATCTTTAAAAAATTGTCTGATTTTAATATACGTACTTAGTGAAGCTTCTTTTAAGCGGCGCCCCTTTCAGGAGACATGTACTAGCTTAGGGAGCCATGACGTCTACACCTAAAACACTAAGTCTTTCTTTATCAGCCCCTTTCTTTTATTTATAAAAATACAGCTATATAAAATACAAGTATCCTTAGATTAGGTACCTCCCCGAAAAAAAAGAGCATAGCATGATGAAAAACATGCCAAACTTGACGAAAACAAAATTTTATCGTCTAAATGTTTATGTTATTATCAAGAGGAAAGATCAAATATTTTGGGGGTATTTTTTACATTTTTAATCGTTTCTAGCACGTCCAAAATTTTCGTTAAAAATCTTGTTTTTTTTTGTCAGCAAAATTGACAGATGTCAACCATTTTTTCCCATTTTATAAAAAAATGAAAATCTCACCTTGAAATTCTTTTAAATATCTATTATCATTTTTTCAAAACTTATTTTAAGAAAATCAGAAAATATAATGTTTATTTAAAATATTTTGAACCAAGCTTAACTTAGCTTCTGTGCTGAAAAGATGTAATTTGAAAATAAAACAAAGCAGGTTCGATACTCGGTAAGTGATTAACTCTTGGTATTTTGACGGATAAATTTATAATTAGGTAATAGCTATAATTTCGTGTCAGTAAAATATATATTAAGTTTTGATTTCATTTTTTAAAGACCTTGCATTCGAAATTATTTTCATTGAGATTATGATATCGAACAAAAAAGTGCCGAGGGAATCCAAGTTTTGAGTAGCAATATAAAATTTACGTGATTCTTTTTGAGTTTCAGTTTTTATACTTAACTTTCGAAGCACTTTCATTGCTAATCCAATGAGCTGATCAAACATTAGAT
>CAHIKZ030000868.1:1087500-1092500 GCA_903632075.3 Acanthosepion pharaonis
TACAGTAAAAAATGAATTTTTTGTTTTTGGTGATCATAATCAGAATTCTGGTTGGATTATATTTTCCATTCAATGTATCTAATATAAAAAAAAAATATATCAACTTCATTTGGATTTATTCTTGAAATAGTAAAATTTTGAAGTCAGTTTGCGAGCAAAAACCTGCGGAATTTAGGTATTTCTGTATATTTATTGAAACGATCTTTTAAACTAAATCCTCAAAGATTTCTAAAAGCTATGAATCTAATTTTTGGTGTCATTACTTAGCATATTAAACCCCAGCTTTCGTATTGAGTGCAATGTTGATTTTCTTTTAAAGAAAGTTTAAAAAAATTAACTTGGCCCAGTTACATTTCCGGAAAATCAACTCTTAGCGATCTTTGAGAAGGACAACCAGACAGTCATTAATTCTTTTATTTTAGAGAATTAATGACGCGGCTTCTTTTTTTTTCTTTTTTTTCGATGAAAACGCCACTCCAGAGACAATTTCTTTTTTCCTTAAAGAAATATTTTAAAGTAGATTTTTATTTATTTATTCTCTTAGGGGAACTAAATTTTTGAGATTTTCATTAGCGAATTGGACTAATTCAAATAAAAGAAATCTACTCAAGAATATTCAACGAAAATAAATACGTTGTTTGTTTTCTTTTAACAAAAATAAGGAATTATTTTCGTTTTTCCGGCCAAGAAAACATTATTTAAACATTATTAAAATCTGTTTTTCTATGTCCCATGTCCATTCAGGGCGTAGGCGATCATTGCTGTCCACAATTTCTTTGTCCTTTGTAGCTCCTAAAAAATTTTGTCTTTTTGTTATCTCTGATAAACCCTGTTCGCTTATATATTTACTGAAGTTGTGTAGATTATGCATTGTTTTCATCTGTCCCACTTGCCTTCAGTCGGTCCTGTGAGTATCAAATTTTCCAAGTCATATTTTTATTTTGTAGCCTTGACTGAGTTCAAAAGTGTTCACGCGCTCTTGTGGGTGATGATTTTTTTCCAGCTACAACTCTGTCAACCGATTGCTACTTTTCGCTATTTTTATGGAATATATTCAGGCGAGATACATTCCGCAATTCCAGCAGTTCAGACCTTCACATCTAGGGACCAGCTAATCACATACTCATCCTGATTATCTTCGTATTCTATTGGTAAAGACCAAGTTCTACTCAGAGATTTTCTTCCCCATAACTGTTTCTTTGGCGAATAGACTACTCATATGATGCTTCCCCAATCCCTACAATAATAACCTCTTCAAATCTAGTCAACGATTATCTATCATAGATATCCTCATACTATTTGACCCTTATTCTCTCCTTGTATGCGCTTTAAAGCAATAGCTCCCTACCTTGAGTGACTCTTACACTTTGGTTTGGGAGACCAACAGAATAAAACGCGGATGTTACGACTCAAGTTGGGAATAACTAATTTACCGGGTTATCTCGATAAAAATAAAGATGTAGCAAGTTGAAAAATAACAGAAAATTATTAATATATATATACACACACACACACACACATATATATATATATATATATATATATATATATATATATATATATATATATATATATATATAAAGGGTGTTCCAATAACTTGGACCGATTTTAAATGTGAATTAATTTTAAGTGTCTGATGATTTTTTTTTCTTATTCTTTCAGATCTGGCGGATATTTGGACGATATTATTTTTCACACAGAATTGCCATGATTTAAATAACATGATCTCACATAGAAATAAATACACTTTCACCAATAACACCGATTCATTTACTGCTGACTTTGGTCCGTCTTAATGAAACACCCTTATATATAATCCGTCTTAATGAAATATCCTTTAGAAATCCTCTTTAGTTTCCTTCTCGTACAGCCGTATTTTTAGTATTTTTTAAAATTTTATTTATTTATGTAATTTATTCATTATTAAAAGTTTGGGACGACATTGTTTTTTATTTCCCCTTCGAGGTTTCCAGTTGACCTACTGTCTCGAAAATGTTATAGAGAATAAATATTTTGTAAAAGAATCATTCGTATATTTTATTAGATGACGTTCTTTGAGCGGGTGATTTTATCAGAAAGGAATGCAATTCAATTATTGTCTGCCATTTGTTAGATAGTCTACACAATCTTTGATCAATGTCAATAGCCGACGACGGTACCTTTGCAGTACGTGTCGGAAGCTAATATCCCTACACAGTTAACTATTAAGAATGCATTTTTTTAAAGCAACTATGATTAACCAGATTATTATGTAAAATCTAATATTACCGCGCAGTTTTTCTTTACTGCGTAACTACTCTATATCACCTGCAATGAAATTATGTTCATCAAAGAAAAGTACTTCGTAAGCATTTTTCTTCAAGAGCTCCATGAAATAAATGTCTTCAGATTGACAAGTTTAGTTGGGTTGATTTTGTTTAGCAACATATCTACGTCTATGGTTTATTTAATGCAATGCCTTCATCTAAAGATAAAATGTATTGTTGGCCATTTTTGTATAAAATATATTGTTGGTATATATGCATGTATAGCTGGCCACTCGTATACGAGGATGCCCGTCTACTAAGGCGGCTAGCCGCTCGCTCAGACGTATTTGTGTTTATTTAAAACCCACATAGCCAACCTGTGGTTTATACTGCAATTATGCTGAGCAGACCTCGAAAAGAGCGTGATCAACAATTTGAACAAGGCTAGCACGGAACCAATTTCACACACAAGGCTTGGGTCAACACGTGGCATGATTTTCAGGCACTTCCCAAAGGTGCCACAAGCTGGCGTTGATCCCTACAGTCCGATAACATCAGGAAGTCTTCCCGACAAATCGACTATGGTGAGATTCGTACCCGGGTCTCATGGTCAGAATGCGGACGTTCGAACCACTTGGCCATGTACACATTGTTGGTAATTTTACTATAAAATGTATTGCTGGTCATTTTTCTCTAAAAATGTGTTGCTGTAATTTTTTTTTGTTTCACTATAAATAAGTATTTTTATACTTTCATAGTGTTTTGTTTTGTTTAGGCGGGGGATCCACTATTTGCACATAGCTGAGACTCTAAGAGGTGCCACCACCCCGGTTCCGGGTAAACCTGGCAACAAGAGAAATTAAGACGTGCTTCCACGTTCCTCAAAATCTCCAATCTCCCAAGAGGAACATTTAATATTCGATCTTCAGTACACCATTCTCGTTTTAGTAACTCCATTTCTATCAATCACTTTGATTTTTCAATATTTCTGAATAGATCTTCAAGCATCATGATTTCTTAACTTCTGAAATCACCAATTTGAAATGTTTGTTCTAGACGTATGTTTTTTATTTGATATTTTCCACCCTCTCGAAACTTATATTATTATTACACCTTCATACTCAAGTGTACATGTTGAAATTGTAATTAATTACTACTCTTTAATTTTTAATTAATTTTAAAATTTATTCATCTTCGGTTGGCTTCATTTGTCATATTTACAATCATACTGGTGATTTCGGTGACGGACACATTTGTTAAAGAGTCTCTTTTGCTCACATACCTTAAAATAAGTGATGTAAAAAATCTATTGTGACAAGAGTAAATTAATTTTCTGTTCGATTTTAAATTGAGATGAGGTATCGTAACTAAGATAAAGCTTAATAGTTAATAATTCACTGTCAGAATGCTATGATCCATAACATGAAGACATTTGAACTTAATCCCATACCTGGGACTCCAACACCATCTCACTGTTTTTCATTTATCTTACTTTATTTTTCCTCCTATCCATTATATTTTTTCATAAACTAAAGACCGATCGTTTCTCCATCTAAAGAACATTTTCTCTTTTTCAGCTTAATCACTGTTATTTTTTAATTTTTGCAGACATACACATTATATATAAAATTATTTAAAAAAAAAATATGATTCCTTCGCTACATAAGAGTTCTCATGTTTCAAAAACGAGTGCCGAAAACCTCAACATAATTATTAAAATTAAATTTAATTAAAATATCTTCGGTGGAGGATGAAACAGGGCTTGATACTTTAATTCAATTTAATTTTAATAATTATATTGAGGTTTTCGGCTGTCGTTTTTAAAACATGAGAGCTCTTATGTAGCGAAGGAATCATATATTTTTTTTTAAAAATAATTATAATTTAAGCTCTACTTCTGTATGGAGCGCTGTTTTTTAAAAATAAAAACAAAAATATTAAAGAACTCCGGATTATTTAACTAACGTGTTCTTTCCTATTTTTTTCTACATAGCTACACACACACACACACACACACACACACACACACACACACACACACACACACACACACACACACACATATATAAACATATATATATATATATATATATATATATATAATGAGATCCAAACAATTTACATCATACAGATGATCATTTCGTCCATAGGAAAGTAGTTTTTTTCCTTGGACTTATAAATGCAAATACATTTACTGAAACTTACACTTTAATAAATACATTTACATTGATAAGTAACTACTTTCCCATGGACGAAATGAACATCTGTATGAAGTAAATGTTTGGGATCTCATTAATTCTAATTCACTTATATGGTCTATAATAAAAATTATATTGAGCTCTCTTTTGTGGATCAGTTTTAATATTTTATATTAAAAGGATCTACTTGGATTACTTACCCGCAGATTTTTTTTTACCTAATTTGGTTATATGAATTATTAATTAGATAGTTTCAACAGAAAAGAAACAGGGAAGCTTTCTTATTTAATTTATGTTATCTTGTAAGCATTTCTTCATTTTCTTGTATTTATTCTTGAAGTGTAATTAATATTTTGACTTCTAACTATCTTTTGCCAACAAAAACTGACAATGACCAAAGTTAGGACTGAACGGTGAATTATTTATATGTATGTTTTTTAAATATCTTGTATTTCAAACGTTTGTTCTCCAGGTTATTCCAAGTACGTGTGTTTTGGATAAAATTCTCTGCAGTGGTTCTTTTTGGTCAATAAGCAGAGATATGAGAGCTATACCT
>CAHIKZ030000868.1:1105000-1112500 GCA_903632075.3 Acanthosepion pharaonis
GGTACTAAAGCACTTATTTTATACCCCCTTCTTGCTTGATGCTGATTTCCTTTGCCTAGAAATAAAAATGTCATCTGGTTCTTTTTCAGTTTTTTCTTTTGTTCACTACATTTTGCTCAGTCTCTTCATTTCACGGGGATTTCAGGTCTTTTTTTTTGTGTAAGAGACGTGACATTGGTAGTAACCAGCATATAGAAGACATTAAACATTCTCTCTGCTACAGATTAGATAACAAAAGCATCTTCAGCTGAAGAAAAGAAAATCTCTACAAAATAAGATAAAAATGTTTTCAAATCATTTTATTTTTCGAAGAAAAATGGGATATAAAGGTATCACAGTCCATGTAATTATATTCTCTTCTCTATAAGACATCACATAAAAAAAAAGAAAACATAGAAAAGAATCAAAACATTTTCTGATCATTGCAATTTGACTGATGCTTAAATTGTATGTTTTTCGAAATTTTTAAAGTGGAAAATTATTATGTTTAGCTTTTCGGGCTAGCTGGCTCATCGAGTGTGTTACACTCATAAAGTTTCGACCATTGTATCCTGCGATCTTCTTCAGGGACCAGTCTTCTTATTGGAATTTCGGACCAGAAACAATTTATTCACGGGGGTAGTTTATTCACATTACGCTTTCCATGACGACGAGAATATTTCATATCGGTTTATAATCATCTTTGTGGTCTACCTCGAGGCGGTGTAGTGGTTAGCAAAGATATCTTGCTAGAACAATTACGGCTGAGTAGTGATTTCGAGCCTCACTGGGTACCCCATTCTTTCGGCCTTGGGCCACATATAAGCTACGTTTTGAAAATCACAATACTCACCTTTGTGTTGGTAGACCATTTCAAGGTATTGAGAAACAGATGCTTTGATTTGGTTTATTTTGTTTTACTGCATATCAACCTCAATGGTTTGTTTAATGCCGACACGGTTTTTAGGATAGGTTCGTATGAATAGCTTATGTATTCTTTGTAAGAAACCAGTTTGTAGATCAGGTTTTATCGATATATTTTTGTAAAGAGGGTTTGTTCTTGCAGATCAAATGTATTGCTGGTAATTTTTTTTTTTACCAAAATTTATTTCTGGTAATATTTTGTGTTAAATGTAATGCTGGTAATTTTTTTACCAAAATTTATTTCTGGTAATATTTTGTGTTAAATGTATTTTTTTTTAAGCGTTTCACCCCAAGCAAGGCGGGAAGCCACTAGGACGCAAGGGGTTACAGAAAATTTGGAGCAAGATCAGATAGGAGTGATAGAAGAAAGGATGAGGAGAAGGGTAGTGGATAGAACAAGGTAACTGGAGATGTCGATTGACATTACACTTGAATAGTTGGAGATTATAACTCTCAGGGAAACTGGAATAGGGAAGGGAGTTCCACAGGCGAGAGGTGCGAGACATGAAGCTATTGGAGTAGAAGAGACGGCTACATTTAGGAATTTCGACAGTGAAGGGGTGAGAGCGGGATGCCAGCCTCATAGGGGGCTTGAACTCATAAAGTTTGGGAATTGCTGGTAATTTTTTTTCAAAAATATATTAGTTGTATTTTCACTATGAAAAAATGTTTTTATACTTTCATAATGTTTTGACCGCAGTTTGGGGTTAACTATTTTCCCATTGCTGGGATTTAACAGGTGTTCCCACCTAGTCAGTGTGCACCTGGGAACAACAGAAATTAAAATGTGGTTCCACGCTTCTGAAAACCTTGCGATCAGAAGTCTTACTGCCGGATGTAGTTAATCGTCACACACAGGACGTTGAGAAACAGGAAGAGACTCATTAAAAACAAAGAAAAGAGTACTATAATCTTATGTAATATCTGTCATCGCATATGCCAATGAATAGTGAAAAATCTGAAAAATGAAGATGATCTTGAAGTAACAGAAATGTGGTTCTACAGATGGATGCTAAGAATACCATGGGCCGAACATGTGAGCAATGATGAAGATTTAGAGAAAATTTGAAACGCAAAGGAAATTTATAGTTAACATCAGGAAAAGACACTCGAAATTTCTTGGGCACATAATGTGGAAAGTCAGCTTGGAACATTTGATACTCCTGGACAGATTGAAAGCAAGAGGTTTGGGGGAAAAACCTCGCATAAAATAGCTAGGGTGCTTGAGTAAAATGATGGATTAACAACGTTTAGGAGAGATAACAAAAAGACACAAATTATTAAGAGATATAAAAATAGAGGAAATGGTGGAGGGTCATGATCACCAACATCGTGAAGAAATATGGCACATAAAAAAGAAACGAATGAACTAAGAACTTCCAGAGAACTTGTTCTGTTTTACCCAACAATTTAAATAGCTACATTATGCGTCTATCTTCTTAATCACTTATTCTATTTACCTTGTGCGTTCAGGACGTTAGCGGTCATAATTCCCTACACTTTTCTATTCTTTGCAGCTTTTAATAAATTTGTATTTCTGCTAAGAGATAATAAATAATACAATACATTTTGTCAGAAAAAAAATTTTATCAGGTGTCTGACGAAAATTAATTGCTAAATGTTTGCTTTATTACAGACATACATTGTAATGAATATTACTACATAAATATATTACAAATGAAAAAAAATAAAATATCTTTGTTCAAGAATTAATAAAAGACTTTCGAACACAAACGGACTAACATACAAATGAGACAAATACATTTTTAATGATATATTTCCATTATAGAAACGCTTAGTTAATAGTTTTCCCACAGAAATATATTGCACATTTAAAAGCCATATATCGTCACCTCTGGAATTAATATAAGAGATTCTGTCAGAATATACTTAATATTCGTGGAGGTGCTAAAAATTTTCCTTTCTTTTCTAAATCAGTATCTACTGTTAAAGATGCTAGAGACCTGGTTGTTTGGTTATAGCGCTCCATTAAGTATCTGAGCACTATTTAGGATGTACCTTATCTATACAAGAGCCAGAACAGACCAAAAATGCAGTTTTGCTGTCATATTTGAACTGGAGATGTCCAGTTGATGGAGTTCAATAGCGTCTACGTAGGCTTGTGGATGATGAATTATTTTCCAACCTTCGACCCCTTTACCAAAGACGGAATATTGCGAACCCATCGCTGCTCTATTGCTAGTTGCAAGACATGAATTCCTAAGAGTCACACAGAAACAATCTACCTTGATTGGCTCTCAGGACTTGTTTTAGATCAAAATTACTATTAAAGAGATTTAAATAAAATCAATAAAATACTGATTTGGTCAATAAAGGCAAGTCAACAAAATATTGTTTATTCGAAATTTCAACCTGATCCTTTTTAAGAGCCTCCTCCCCCGTATGTAGAATTGTGTGTCGCCTTATAATTCGTTGGGTTAACAAACATAATAATAAGAAAAATGATTAGCCAAAATAATTTTCTTCCTCATTATCAGCATCTTTGCCAGCATCAACGGCTGTCCAGAAGGTATTGCTTATGAATAATCATATTCACACTGAAACAAACCTTGGCGACACAGTGTTAAAATATAATCGCTATTCATTCCTAATAATTCGCCATTAAAAAAAAAAAAAAAGAAAGAATTTAGTACAGCAGACGCCATGCCCCAATGACCCTGCATCTTTTTTTTTCTTGGTTGTCTGTTGTCAATGGTAAACTAATGGAGCTAACCAGGCGAGCGACTGGCCGAGCGCTAGCTTGGCTGGGAATTCACCAGAGACAAAACAATGCTATCCTGGGCGATAAAAGGACACATTAATCTTCCTGTTTCGATGTCTGTCTGTTTATCGATCGATCGATCAGCAAACACACATATACACGCCCCGCACATAAAGAAATATGTGTGTCCATCTAACGCCAGATTAAACAGAATACATGAAACAACACACACATCATATATATATATATATATATATATATATATATATATATATATATATATATATATATAAATATATATATATATATATATATATATATATATATATATATATATAGAGAGAGAGAGAGAGAGAGAGAGAGAGAAATAGAAATCAACACGACGTCTTAAGCGATCCTATATATATATATATATATATATATATATATATATATATATATATATATATATATATATAGGCCTTTCCGTCGGTCTCTATATATAGGCCGATGGAATAGCAAATATTTCAAACGATTTGTTTTTTTTTTGTTTTTTTTTTATCCGGTAAACACCATTTTATTAAAAACCCTAATATAATCTACTCACACTAAGTTATACTGATATTGTTGACTCCCCTACGAAAAAAAGTTAAGGCTGGGGTATTTTAATTTAATTCCGCTCCTCATTTAAGAAAAAAAAATAAACAAAAAAAAATTTAAATAAAAGAAAACGTGGTAGAAATTAGTTGAAAATTAACTTCTATATACATAAATAAAAAAAAATCAAACCAGTTCACGCGAATCATGTTTGGTCTTGCTATTTTGTTTTGTTAAATAAAATTCTAAAGTCGGATGATCGGTGAAAATAATAATAAAAAAAAAAATTTTCAATTATCTTTTTAAACACTTCAAATACCTCGGTGTATGGATCACTTACAAGCGATAAGGAAATTGACCATTGGATAGGTTGTGTTAGTGATAATTTCGCTCAAATACTGCAAGCTGCTATAAAATAATAACATTAAAAAAAGTCATGTACTTAAATACACTCGTCAAATCAAGACATTCATAGATGGATCGAGCAGGGAGCGAAACCCGTTCAAAAATATATAACCGCTCAGTTATATATAACCATTTTCTCAGATCGATGGTTTAAAATGGTTTCGAGCGAGTGAAGCATGTAAGCCTCAATGGGGAACTGGCATTCAACGAATGTCATAGATTGCCATCACATAATCACAAAGAATTGTACCATATGACAGAAAGTAAATCCCTTGAAGACACCCGACAGCAGCAAACAAACTAAAATCGATAGAACATGTAATCAAAAGAGAAAATAATGGCATAATCAAGATGTTGATGTTCCACACAATTCCAAACAAAAATCAAAGAATTCTCTTTCCGGTACTGATGGGGGAAGCCGCCGCCAATACCGGATATAGAATTATCAACTAGTGGACATGATAAAACTATTTTTGATGAAATAATAACTTTAAGAGAAAGGCAGTATAAATTTCAATTGACAGCAACTCTAACTGCTAGGTTAATAACTGCCAACTGTTTCCTTATATGGAAACGGTTAATATTACCATAACCATATATACTCGAGAAGTGATAATAAATTCTCGAACCTGGAAAAGAAGGGGTTCTCTTCAGAAAATTGATGCTTGGCCATTTGGTCATATTTGGCAGCTAATGGTTACCTAAACGTATAGATAGTTTGAACAGAAAACAAATGACCGACATAAATTACCACCAGCTACTTCAGTTTTTGTTCCATTGTTCATGTATCCTACGAAGATACTGCTCATAAAGTTAGCGGCAAACATCCGTACTACATAGATTTGAAATTCCGCGATTCTTACAATTTCGCGCGCGAACACACCCACGCACACACACATGCACGCACGCGCACGAGAACATACACACTCACACACATATGTATGTATGTATGTAGTTGAAGGAAGTGTTATTAGATTCAGTTGGAAAAGACTGTTAAATTTTTTCTCATGATACATTCCAGTTTGCATGCGACAATAAAAACTATATTTTTCCACAGCCTTTATCCTTAGGCGCGGAAACTTGTACGTTAAATGAAAAAAAAAATTGAATTAAATAGACAGACAGTATCGGTTGGATTCAATAAAAATTAGAAATAATATGTAATAAAACCTATTTTAATAAAATTTATTATATTAAATATTACTGCCACTAATAAAATTTAATAAAGCTAGCAAAAAAAAAATCATAAACTGTAAGTGCAAGACACAAACACAACCACACACACACATATATATATATATATATGAATATATATATTACCATTATATATATATATATATATATATATATATATATATATATATATATATATATATATGTGTGTGTGTATTACCATGTTCGATTTGTCAGGGAGGAGACTTTCTGATGTTATCAGTCTGGGTGATCCTAGCGTGCGGCACCTTTGGAAAGTGCATGGAAACCATACCACAGTTTGACCCAAGCCTTGTGTGTGAAATTCGGTAGACGGAATACTTGGGGCCTTGAATAGATGCCCTAGCACGAAGTCACAAGTCATCATGACCGAGGGTTTGAGTGTGCTGGTGTTATTCAGATTGTTGATTGTTCTAGATAACACGCTCTCTCCCAGAAGCTGTAACTAAGGGCAGCTCAGCAATGTTGCAGTATAAACCACAGGTGGGCTCTGTGGCTGTTGATCAAACACAAATGTGCCCAAGCGAGAGTCTGCAATAGGGATTGCCTAGCCGCCCCAGTAGATGGGTATCCTCAAATACGAATGGCCATATATTACATATATATATATATATATATATATATATTTATATATATATATATATATATATATATATATATATATATATATATATATATATATATATATATATATATATATATATATATATATATATATATAATTAATTCATGGAGTCTGATAGAAACCTCAACAGAATGCAGAAAGCACTGGACGGCCGTTTCGTCCTATATTTGGGACTCATCAGCAGTGCGCATCCACTACCGAGAATTGAAACTGAGTTCTCTGTAACCGTAGGACTGTGCCCCCTGGAGCCACGACTACTCTCACCAAGCCGCTACCAACTGGAGCATTAGAAGCCGGTTCAAGCGATGATAAACACAAACAGTAATTATTGGGAGGATTTGATAATTATATTTAATTAATTCATCGAGTCTGATAGAAACCTCAACAGAATGCAGAAAGCACTGGACGGCCGTTTATATATATATATATATATATATATATATATATATATATATATATATATATATATATATATTGTGTGTGAGATAAAATATAGTTTTATGGTATGCTATATTTATTGGTTAAAATGCTCAAAATCAGTGAAAGATCGTATGTAAATATAAAAGTGGATATTCACATGAACACCCAGCGGCGACGGTCTGTTTTTTCTTTGTTATACGCAGTCGTCAGGGCATAATGTTTATTTTTGAATAAAACAAAAATGTGGCACAAGGCCAAAAGTGGTGATAGGGATTCCTGTTTTTCTTATCTTAAAAACTTAGCTAGCCTCAATCACTAACCCAAACAAACTATAGAATATTCCATGCATCAAAACAGTACATTCTCACTTACCCTTCTTACTACTTCTACCATAATATCTCAACGACTCTAATATGTCCTATCTAGTCTCAGATGTACAATTACTCTGTGGGGGTGGGCAATAAAAATAACAATATTTAAAAATGAAAACTCCATTGAATATTTACACTATGCATAATAGGATGTATACAAGAAACTAAAGAAGATTGTGTTCGTAATAAACTACCCTGACAATCCTTAATTGCGGCAGACATATCAGTTAGCTGAACGAAATTCAGACACGACAACAAATACGAAA